>JAOVYW010000039.1:166071-200403 GCA_025775045.1 Hiodon tergisus | reverse complement strand
CATCTCCCCCCAGACTCAGACCGGCTCCCCCCACCCGGGGCATCTCCCCCAGCACCACCCCGGCATGGTGGTCCCCCCACCCCAGCAGCAGCAGCAGCAGAACTCCATGGACCCGGGCTCTTTTGGCTCCGACCAGAATGCCATGCTGTCTCAGCTTAGCGGGATGGGTAGCCTGCACGGGCCTGGTGCGACGGACATGTTGTCGGGGAACAACCAAGACCTTGGGCTGAACATTAATCACAGTTCCTTAGACGACATGTAGCATTAGAATACATTAAAAACCATGCCGGGGGCAGCGTTAGGAATTTTTATTATTAACATTATTTAATATTTTTTCAATACAAATAAAATGAACTGAACTTCCTATGGGAGCTTACAATAAGTCAATGAATGAATAGAATAAAATGAATGGTAAGTTATTGCTGTTAATATATTTTTTTCGCTAATTATGTACAAAAAGGGGGATAATTTGTCTGTCTCCTGCAGAGAATGACACAGGTAATATTTTTGGGGTGGGAGGGGAAGTATTTGCCTTTTTTAAGAAATATTTTTAAAAGTGCTGAAAAATTAAAGAGCAAAAGGATTTAATGCAATGAACTTTTTTATTGTAATTTTTCCTCTGTAAATCGGTCTCTATCGTATCGGTTTTGCTGAGTGACGTGGATTTATATTATTATTATTATTATTATTAATCCAAACATCATGGCATATCTAAAGTTTTTTGGGATGCTTTATTTATTTTAGTTTTTTTTTTGACGGTTTAATCGTATATGTACTTTGAGACTGCTACAATTCAGAGTATATTTTTGTTAATGACTGTCGGTAAGAGGTTGTCATTTCATTTTTATTTTTTTTCCGGGGAGGGGGAGTGGTAAGGATTTAGGTAAGAATTATCTCGGTGGGAAGTGAGTACGGGGATCCAGGTGTACGTGGCCAAGGTTTTTGTTTTACGTCACAGTGGGAACTGCTGAGTCCTGTGAGGTACAGCACGCACTTCTGCTCACGCAGGTCGCTTATTTAACCACGCAAAAAACGCCGCAGATGGGGAAGGGGCGTCGGTGGGTCTACACACTGATTTTTATTTTTCTGTAACTGTGTATCCGTGCGTGCGCGAGGAGTGCGGGGGCGGGCGGATGTTGCTCAGGTTTCATTTTATTTAGCCCGCCAGTGGATCTTTCGGAACGGGAACGTACTGGAAAGCGGAGGGGAAACGCCTTCAGTGGACTGTGCTGAGGAGAATTGAGGAGGGACAGGAGGAGAATGGAGGTGTGCTACTGTTCCCCTCCTCGGCCCTCAAACTCCTTGCTGCTCCTTCTGGACTGAGAGCCCAATTCACTCTGCAAACACTGAGCCTCCCGCTGTGGCCTGTCAGGAGCAACGGACCCACACCCTCCCACTTCTCTCTGAGCTCAGAACTTTGGGATTTTAATTTAATATTTTTTACTGTACAAAGTAAACAAAACTGTGGACTTAAATACTTTTTTAAATAAAATTGAAAATAAAATTTAAAAAAAATTGTACGTAATTTTACACTGGTGGGGGAGGGGGGAGAGACGGGGTTTGACTTTTTCTACCCTCTTTAGATCAATGTCTACTGAATAGCACTGGCATCTGCGTCAGTAGTTTGTGTCTGTGTCCGTTGGACACCTGCAAAAAGGAGGAACATGGCATTCCCTGTCACTCAAAATAGCAACAGTATTATTCAGAAGCTTAACACGGGTGGTCTGCAATCTCAATAGGTAACACTTTTACAGATGACTATTTACAGAAGAAATACAGGAATTTTTTTAACGGTACAGCAGCTACACTAAGACGGCAACCAACTACCTCTTAGTCTAATAAAGGGGTCGGCAATCCTCCCACGATCCTACAGATTTTCAAGGTCTCATTAGTGAAACGGGTGAGTTTCGGAAGCGTGTGTGTTTATTCATTGTAGTTACTAATAGTTACTCCAATTCTGTGGTTAAACTTTTGAATGGAATGGAACAGTCCGGCACTGTAGTGGACCTTGGTCTAATATATGACCCAGTGGTGCAAAATTCCAGTCTGCGTGGGCTCATAGTTGTGCTTGTTTTTGTTCAACTTCCTCCCTTAGTGCTTAATTTGGGGCCGTACTGGAAATTCTCTTCGGAGGTTTCCTAGTGTAAATCAGATATAGACTGAGAGGTAACTTTTCAAATGACGATTGCACTTCACACTAAAAGTATTATAGCGCAATTAAGATTGCAGGGACATTTCATAATAAAATGTAAATTATATTTAATATAGCCCTCTTTACCCCATATGTTGTCCACAGAGAGCTTTTTTTTTCGCCTGATGGAATTTGAATTAAGAAATAATGTAATGAGGGAACTGAGCAATACCTGAGTGGCCATCTTGGAGGGAAAAGAGGGGTGCAAATAGGTAATAATAAATAGATGGAAATGTCCTAAAGATTATGGAGCATTCCTGATATTTGGTTTCAGTCCAATGATTCAAATGTACACACACACACACATTCAAAGTAATTCAGTCAACGTAGTGTCAAAGTGTCTATGAAAACAAAATAACACAAAATTGTAGAGCTCCAAACTCAGAACTCTTGATTTAAATTTAAACTCACAAGCTAATTCTATCTGTTGGTCTAAAAATAGGATATTGGCCAAGGATATTTCCTACAATGACTCCAATTTAAGGAAACGTTCAAAACCAAAATGAGTTTATCCAATAATACCCACCGACAGTTTTTGAAGGTTTGGTTCCTTTCAAAATTGTCACAACGTATCTACCAAATACAAAACCACATCCTTAAGATAGCGCATTAGCTTACGAAAAAAAAATTGGATATAAACCCTCCCCCATGTCTAGCAACATGAAAACTTACTCACAATGCACAGAATTTGACTTACAGATTCATATAGCTGCTTACACTGTGCTCTTCACACTCCTTGATAATAATTTTGACAATTTATGTATAATTTCCTGTAAAATTGGTGGACAAATCCAACGTTTTAGGTCACAGCATCTTGCCTTAATCGTCACTGAAGAAATCATTCTTTTAAATAGGAACAGTGAGGATAAACTCTGCATATCAAATTAGTTGAATTTGCTTGCAAACTATATCACGATGGAAAAGCCCACACCATCCCTCAACAATTCGAAATCCTCAAACATTTGTCGACATTTACACGACATATACGCACTGCTTTACACAAATTGAACTAAATAATAATAATAATAGCAATAACCATATTACTGAAGATGAGGCTGCTGGGTTTAACCTGTTGACTTGATCTAGTCCTGCAGCAGCTGTCTCAGGAAACACTGAAATACATAGAGTTTGCAAGTTTCATTCCATCATTCATAAAGTACATCACACAAAAACAGTGAGAATTTTGGATTATGCCTAATTTTTCCCTGCTGTTTCTGTCATTGATATTTATTAGACCTTTCGACAGACAAGTTTCCTGTCAGTGAAGCATTTGGCTCCACTTGCTGCTTAATCCTTAGTGAGGCGAATGCATCATCTGCCTTTGTGCATGCTCCTGTAAAATTACACATAAAACAGGCAGGAAAATCGGTAATTAAGTTGCCCTCAGCTTTTTGACAAACCTGTTTATTCTGTCAATAAACAATTATATTACTGCCTCCTGAGACATTTTATAATTGCTCAGTATGGATGAGTTTACTGAAAATAAAGACTTGTTTTTCTTTGGTCTCCGTTTAAGCTAATTTTCCGAGCACTTTCTTTCACACATGGTTGAAAATTGTCTTTAATTAGGAGATCTGAAATGACAAGTTGATTCTTACTTCTACCGGAGAAACATCTTTATTTGACAACAATACACTTCTTCACGAAATTATTTTCCCACGCAGATCTTTCTCCGTTGCCTATCCGTCGATTAAATCATTCCATCTGTGGTATGCGTATGTAAACAGAAAATCAAGTGAGCTTTTAAGTTACTAATTAGTTATCATTATTATTTGAATAGTTGCTCAGCAAATGACGAAGCTAACCAAACGCGATACTTACCACCAGTAGCTAACACCTTTGCCGTACACGTCAACTTCTAGCCGTTTTGAATGCGCCACTTCACGTTTTATGTTTGTGCTAGAGATCATATTCTCCTTAGAGAGCATGCCCGCATCCCGCGTCACTGAAGTCAAATAGCTCATAGGTTCCCATTATTTAATATAAATTCATAAATTAATTATCGTATTAATCTTTCTAGCAAAATGGCGAATTTAAGAATGTTAATATATCCACATAAATAAGTTTCAGATTATTTATTGCAACGCCTTTGTTTCGCAAATGTGGCAAATTCAAACAGGTTTTGAAATGTACCTTCGTGACTGAAGGTAGAGCAGATAATAACGGAATCACTTCTCATTCTTTAAAATGCCTTACCACATAGGCTGCAAGTACCGATGAGTGAGTTGTTGCTGTCGTTGCTTAGAAGATTTTGCTCAAATTCCACCGCAGTATACGCACATTCAAATGCAGTTAATCTGGACTAACACGATTTGTCGAAATGGCGCCTTCTGTACACAGTAAAAAATAGAACTTTTCAAATGCTATTTTCTTTATAAACAGTCGGTTTTCTTACCTAACACGGCGTTTTACATATAAACCCATGTGATTAAATGAAAACACTGATCTATATAACATTTTACTGTTAAAAAAAAAAAATCTAGGTTACTATATTATATTTTTCAGTTTTCTGCATTGACACTGAAATGTATGATCACAATATATCCAAATGGACAACATATGACTAAATTTAATGGATATCACGTATTCAAATAGATGACACATGGCCAAATGCAATAATACATCCAAACAGAGATCACATCTATAATTGGGTTGGACCCCCTTTGGCTCGAGAACCACCTGAATTGTTCAGGGCATGGATTCTAAAACATAGGGAGGTAGCTCCCTGCTGACACAATGACACCACGTAATTTATGCAGGACATTCTGCTTGTAATATACAACCAAGATTTTTTAAAAGCTATTTTTGGTTGTAGGTGTGCTGCAGTGTATTTCGCTACCTGCCTCGTGCCTGAAATGACGGTACCACACAAAATACCTGATTGCTTTAAAAATGAAACCAATATCAGTGCTGCGTATACATGTCAAGAGTTGGCTTACACCAAATTCACGGAAGGTCAAAGGTTACCTACTTGCCTAGGAGGGTTTCATCATTTCATGGGTCTGTAGTGTATAAAGTCTCCAGTCTGACGCTAAGCACACCATGTGGCGAGAGCACAAAGCTTACGCCAGAGAGAACAGTTGCTCTTCTGCTACAGGTCTCAGTCGCAGAGCCGAGCTCTGTCCAAGCAGAGGCTGTCCCAATGGCTCACTTGAGACTGTGACAAATGGCTCAGGAAGCTGCCTTCACCTAAGATCACTGGCCACGAGGAAGAACACTAGTCGGGAGATGGTTCAAGCCACATCCACCGCTGACATTCGCAACACTGCAGTTTGGGCAACTCCCCATACATTACCCCTAGGTGCCCCAAGTTTGGACTGAGACCGCTGTGGGTGGCTTCCATTGCCAAATGACAGAGCGCGATGAGTGCACATGGATGTTTGTTATGGTATACTTACCTATTGTTAATGGTTACATATTTCGCATTTGAAAGGGAACACTGGCTTATTGTCAGAACTTTGGTTCCCTGAAATAGAAATATTAACCATCGGTTGTGGTCGCTGCGGTGCCACAGTGGCTCAGAAGAGAAAATGTAATTAATATCTGACTGTGTGCTTTTAAAATTAAGACTCTTGCAAGATCTTGCATATCCTCTCAGAAATTTCTATGTTCTTGAGGGAAATAACCCATTGTTGACAATATCAGATCATTAAAATTGAAAACTAACAACTAATTGCAACTAACCTGAATTCTGAAACGTCCATGTTAATTTGTTAGATAAACAACCATGCTTATAATGTATTACTACCTTTACAACCACAATGAAGACATCCATCCATCCATCCATTTCAGAAACCGCTTATCCTGATGAGGGTCGGGGGGACGCGGGAGCCAATCCCGGCATGCAGGGGCGACTACCCAGGGCCCCAATGGAGGGGAGGGGGGGGCCTCGAAAAGCTTGGAATTAAAATTTGTGGGCTGTGACTTTCCAGGGGAGGGGCGCCCAATTTGCAATCTCTTCACAGGGCCAAAAATGCTTAGCGGCACCCCTGGCATAGGGCGCAAGGCGGGGATACACCCAGGCCAATGCCGAGCGACACACATCAACACACCTACAGGACTATTTAGCATTGCCAATGAACCCAACCCGCAAATCTTTGGATGGTGGGAGGAACAATGAAGACATCCATAGGCTTAATACGACTTTTCTTTCACAAGTGACTAACTAAATATTTTTAAAGTACAGCCTAACTTAAGCCACAACTCGACAGTTCAGTATTATTTATTTATTTACTCCCTTGGTATTTTCCAAAAATAAAAAATTTTTAAACAAGCATTTCATAGATTTAAGTCAACTGATTTATAAAATACTAACATTACAACCTTCAGTGTCACAACTAACATGCTAAAATGACTCAGAGGCAACATGGACAGAAACATGGATGTTTATAACAGATTTTAAATCTGTATACTTCAATGAAGGTCGTTTTACAAAAACAATCTATAAATAAATTATGTAACATGGCCTGAACATACAAGCAAAGGAGGCAGAAATGCATCTTTGTCTGTCAGGAGTGACATACACAGTTCAATTTATGCGGTCATTTAAGACAGGGGTTCCCAAACTTTTCCATTCCAAGGGCCCCAAAATAGCCTAAGCTTCTCGCTGGGCCCACCTATCTTTAAAAACCCGTTGACAATACTATGGCAAATTTTATAAATAAATAAAAACAAAAGTGGTGTACGCCCTGTCGTATCCTGGCGCCCCCTACTTTGTAAACCAAGGATTTATGAGACTAAGGTTGCGTCATTACACCGAAAGGGGTCCCGAAAAATTGGCTCATGTGATCGAGGCCGCAGTCTGGTGCTATGGAGGGCCAAATGTGCCCAAATAAAAATCAAAAGGAAAAACTTAAATAGAAAAAATATTTTGCATTTAATTTTTTATTTATTTGGAAAACAGATATTTTTCTATCTAATTTGGAATTGCCAATCTTGCTAATGCTTGCGAATGCGAGCGCCTTCACCGACATTTTGGTGGTTTATCCTCAAACGAAATCGTTGACACGCCATATACAAATATTGCGTGCAGAATTATCAAATTGCAGTCCAATAGCGGCCTCTTAACAAAAACCTGCTTATGATAACAGACAATTTAGTGCAATTTTTACTTCTTCGTGTGAAGCAAAAAGTGGAGTGGAATATATCTGTTCCGCACAAGCACAATTTCCACCATACAACAATACAGCTTTGTCAGTCGATGTTGTGGTCGAGTCCTTCACGATCTAGTGCGAGTCGCTGGCGACATCAACACGTGAGTCACGAAACTCAAAGCACCATAAACCCTGGATTTAAATAATGTTTAAAAATAACTTGCAACCACCAAAGGTTAAATGACAAAAGCGTTTATTTTTCAGCAGCCTTCAAAAAAATGAAATCACAAACGGTAATTATTTTTATTTTTTTTGTTGCATAAACAGTCTACTTTGTATAAATATTTTAAGCTCATAATAAAAAATACCATACAAAAAAATCTAGCTGGGCTGCCAGAAAAAAAGTGCTATAACAGTGTGCAAAAGATACAAACAACCGGACCATAATAAAATTACTAATAAATAATAATAATAAATAGCCACCGAGGGAGTACAAAGTTTCACTAAAATGTAAACTCGTATCCACTTCTCTGGGCTGCTAGCGTTCACTCCTAAAAATTGATTTTTGAACAGTGTTACTCACGCAGGACTAAATAACGAGTGTTTAGTGAATACACGCGCCATCATTAAACGTATGCATTTTCGTCTGCCAAATTAGTAACAAACGTTTATTTGAATCTATTAACAGATAATTGAATCAGAAGGCGTGGTGAACTTACTTGTCCGGATGTACTCGGGGAAAGACGTCTTTTGTTCGCAGTTGTCCCCAGGTTTCCTTCAATTTTCCTTTGTCAAAATTTGCAATCAGCAGAAGACTTAGTAAGAGCTGCATCTGTTGAAACATTTTTGAATCCAAAAGCCACAACTCGATGGGTAGCAGCTTCCATGACTACGATGCCCTAGAAAACTGCAAAACAGCGTCTCACAGACTAATGGAAGAAAACTAGTGATTGCGGTCCGTTATAGCTCTTTATCGCTTTCTTTATAATGATTGTCAGGTGGAGCCACCCTGTAAATCATTTTGAGCTAGGTCTGATTGTTATAGCTGTATTTGGGAGTAATAGTGCAATTCAGTCGAAACACTTATTTAAATTTAAAAGGAAACATTAACAACAAAAATTCACCCATCTTAACTCGAGTCCAAGTCCTAATCACACGCAATCAAACCAGAGTCCTCGATACGGCAGTAACGGACTCCAATACTACAACATTGCGGTCAGTAAATAAGTCGAAATACACAAAGACCATCTGCAAAATAAATCAACGTTTAAGACGAAATATACGAACTTTTTTTGGAAGAAGTTTACTCCCATTGCTGCTACCTTCCTACAAGATCTAACAGTTGTATTTTGATTCATTCGCGGAGGAAGTGGTTTAATCCGACTAACACGACTTTCAATCTACAAGAGGCAATTCGGGTTAAGGTCCTTGCTCAAAGGTACAACAGAAGTCTATCGGTTACACGTCCAATACTTTATAACCGCAGTAGAACTCATAGGCTATACAGCGGCATTTCTTTTTCCCATTTTGCAAACTTTTCAGATTCAAGTCTACACATACCAAGCATTATAGTGCATTATACACGTGAAGCATAACGATCAAGCAATGTGTGTATGTATGATCAACTGGGGGACCCCCCCCCCCCCAGTAGGAGTTAAGGAAGGGTTGTGTCATACAGGCAGAGTCTCACATTTTCCCATTATCCAACCATATCGCAGCCCCTAAAAAAGCCTTCAGCCTCCAAGGCTTCCCTGAAAGTCACCGTAAGCGAGTTGATCGTGACATTCGTCACGATCACATTCCCCAACTCTGTCGCAGGAGCGCCGCCCTCTGCTCGATCAGCATCGCTCACCTCTTTTGGCACTGCCAAGGGCGCCTCACCCTCGGTCCCATCTAACTCTTTTTGACCCATCGCGGGAGCCTCACGCTCTGTCCCGTCTAAAGCGCTGGCCTCTCTTGGCCCTGTAGCAGGTGCGTCACCCCCAGTCCCATCTACAGCGGTTGGCTCGCTTGGCCCGGTTGCAGGTGCACCACCCCCAGTCACATCTACAGCAGCTGGCCCGGTTGCAGGTGCACCACCCCCAGTCCCATCTACAGCAGCTGGCCCGGTTGCAGGTGCACCACCCCCAGTCACATCTACAGCGGTTGGCTCGCTTGGCCCGGTTGCAGGTGCACCACCCCCAGTCCCATCTACAGCCGTTGGCTCGCTTGGCTCGGTTGCAGGTGCACCACCCCCAGTCCCATCTACGGCGGTTGGCTCACTTGGCCCGGTTGCAGGTGCGCCCCCCTCAGCAGCGATCGACTCTTTGGGCACCACCAAGACAGCACCCTCTTTGGTCCCAACTACATGTGGCTCTTTGGGCTCTGCCACAAGAGCGCCACCCACCGCCCCTATATCTATAGCAGTTGGTTTTTTTGGCCCCATCACAGGAGCGCCACCTTCCACCCAATTGGCGGCGGTGGCCTCTTTCGGGACCATCACAGGAGCAGAGTCCACCGGCTTGTCGATGATGAAGTCCTTCCCCGGCTCCACTTTGAGAGCACAGCCCTTTGACCTGGCATCGGCGATTGCCTCCTCTTGCCCCACTGTGAGAGAGTATTCTGACCCCAAGACACAGGGGAACCGGTGCATTAGGGTGTGGTACATGACCAGTGCACACAGCAACAAACTGATCAGAATTAAGAGCATAACATGGAAAGAAGCTGGGATCACACACACACTTTGACTGCTTACCATTACGAATCACGCCCTTGGATTCCTGCATACTGTCCACCTCCGATTCCTGCATACCGTCCACCTCCGATTCCTGCATATCGTCCACCTCCGATTCCTGCATACCGTCCACCTCCGATTCCTGCATACCCTCCACCTCATCTTCTATTTTTTCCTCGTTCTCTTCTTCTGTCTGCCCGTCCCATTCTCCGGTGTCCTTTACAGGTTGGGGGGAATGGGCCAGGCGGCTCACAGACAGAACCTGAGACAGCCGACGCTTACTCTTGAGTTGTCTTAGGGCCATGCGCCTTGCGCTAGCTTGCAGTCTCTCTGCCTCTAGCTCAGTGCTCAGCGAGCGTGTAAGGGAGAGGCGCAAGCGGGCAGCGGGCTTCTCTGGAACCTTGTGGGCACTACGGAGGTCCATAGAGTAGACATTCTGCAGGAAGACAAGTATAAATATATATATATATAGATAGATGCAATGACTGGATGCTAAAGTATGTCTACTGTCATTTAGCAGCATGTAGGCAAGAAGGAAGTGAGACATCAGGTTACTGTCACGAGAACCGCACTGTGGGCAGGAGCCAGGGCAATACCTGCAGGAGCAGTTGTTTTGGTCTAAGTCCTCTTTTCCGGTAAGCCAATGCTCTGTCCCTCTCTTCCCTGATACAAAAACAAGAGGTAAGAGTCACAGGCTGAGCTTTTGGGGAATGTTTTCAAGTACACGGGAGCTCTTGGGATTACTCACTTCTCTTCATAGGCTAGGACCAGGTGAGGGTCAAGAATATGGTCCTCCGGCTCCCACGTGCTGTACCTGTCAGAGGCACATGTGTGCCTGCATGAAGTACTTGCAGGCTGGTATAAACGAATACCCATATATTGTACATTCGGCACAAAATACAAAGTATGTTTTCACAATGAGTTTACTTACTTGGGTGGCCATCCCTGCCACTTCAACAAGTACTCTACATTTCCCTGAGGAAGAGATAAATCATCATTGAGCATTTAAATTAAACCCAACGACTAGGATAGTATTGTCTATTTCTAAATTAAAACATAGGCAACTCAACAAAAGTGTTACTTAAAACGGCAAATCCTAAAAGTATCACCACAATTTTAAAATTTGAATAAATGAAATGTAAAAACAGGCAATTATGACAAGAGACAATAGGCCACTACGTCAATATAAAACAGTTTATACATTAAGACTTTTAGAGGTTTGCTAAAAACATTATATGGTCTAAGCATCTGAAACAACTTTTTATTAGTAAGCTTTTTTAACTACCCTCGACGAAGCATCTGAACGTCTATTGACGTAATAACACGAGGACATTTACGAGAATTGTAAATAGTCTTTAGAATATTGAGGAAGTAAAAATACCCGAAGCGCAAAACACTGCTAATTCTACCCAGAGCGACTAAATTATACTTATTAACCAACTCCAATGTTTAATATCGGGAGATACTATAATAGAATCATGTAAACACATATGATTACATGTGTTCGTGTCTGATGCTATTCAATGTTGTTGTTATGGCATAAAATGCATTTCGAGCGGCCATTTACATTTTAAAATCCTGTTCCTGCTTTGGCCGACACACTAAGGACAGTCGCATGTGGCACACTTATTTGACCAAGGAGATCACAAATCAATGGACAGCATTACGGGAGCTCATACATGAGAAAAACGCAATTTGGTAATCACTTTCCATTTGCAGAATATTTACATATTTCATGGACAGCCAATTCAGTAGACATTCCCAGGTAACAATCTACCCGTGTCTTATTTAGGTTAAAGTAATCGTTCATTAATATTAATGGACCTTTTGGTATTTTTGTGTCGCACGAAAATTGCTTCCAGTACGAAATTATGCAGGTTTCAAAACCCCGCCCCAAATCGACTGTCTTTCACCAAGTGTAGTTATTTTTCTGTTACGTGTACATAACAAACTGCGCAGGTCCGATATAGGACCCACTCACCCAAACTCGTGTGCTCTCACGTGCATTCGCTAGCAAGAAAGACAGTCACGGCCTATTTAATGAATATGACAACAAGCCTGTGTTAGCATGCAACGTACGCCGAGCTATTAAACATTAAATTACAAGGACACTCCCATTCCGCCCTTATGGATGTTTACGTCAGAAAAGGTGGTTAGTCACGTTAAAGTATTGGTTACCACGACAGCTCAGTTCAAAACACGTGTTGTCATGAATGGAACGTTCAGGTTTATTTCTTTATCTTCTGTGATTTTTAAAACCGGATCTGCAAAGTAAACTTACAAAAAAATATAAATTAATGCAACTCAGTCGATTACATAAATGCGAGTCAACACATTTCGGTAAACTGCCCCCCCCACCGATGCAGGATCTTCCCATATTACTTACCTTTCTAACCCTCTTCTTTGTAATCGATTCCACGGCGAACACTTGCTCGCCTATGGACGAGAGCTCCATCATTACAGTGTGCGTTCAGTATGCTCAAATTGAATTGCTCACAGATCGCAATTCTGTTGACTTCTTTTTCCGATTCTCCCACTTTTCTCAAAATATCAAGAAATCTCTAACCTCGTCTGACGTATTTAGTTATTAGACCCCTGTTACCTACAACGGGTCTCCTTCAAATAAGATATTTTTCAGTTTCAGTTGGTTTTTTGTTTTGTTTTTGGGTCTTTCAGCGAGTTTTCAAATCTGCGACACATCCAGATTGCCTAGCGCGTTCCTGCGTAATTCAAAGCGCGCCCCCAAATACACTGTGCTTCTTTGCAGCAGCTTTAGCTCCTGGCTGCAGGCACGCGAGTCCACGCACGCAGATGCAAAATAAAAATTTAATACATTATGTTCAATTCTACCAAAACATGAAATTGACACTCAAGTTGAAAGATATTACGTGCCAACGATATTTGTTTATTAAGCTAACTGGATGTAATCGTTCAGGGTTTATGATTAGTACTCTAAAAAATTTTTTTTAAAGAAGATAGAAACCTATCTGTTCAGTTTGCCCTTTTGACATGTTGGGTATTGAGAGAGAGAGAGTGTCATTTGGCCATATAATCTTCAGGTGCAAAGACTTTTCTTTGCTTTCTCTTCTCTATTAGTAGGCCCTGGCTTAGTACTGGCCTTGCTCTCAGGAGGTGATCACCATCTCTGCTGTATTTCTTCCCCTGAATCTCACCACAGTTTTGCTTTTATCTGCTGCCATAGTGTTTTCCTGCCGAGGCTACATACCCTACAACACTAAACACTGGGTTCATTTACTCTACCTTTCCCTGTGCGTCAGCTTCTAACCACATTTTGCTTGTTTTGAGTATTTTTCTTCCCCCTCTCCCTGGAATGAGAGAGAACCATGAACCACCTGTAGTGAAGTCTCACCCCAGCTGTTGTACTCTTGAGCAAGGTACTTAAACTGAACTTTCTCTTTAAATATCAAGCTATATCAGTGGGTCAATTTAGAAATGATGTAAAATCGCTTTGGATAAAAGTGTTACTAAAGTAAAATGTAGTGCATTGTTGGCTATCCCTCTAACCTTGCAGAGCTGTCAACTCAGCTCCTCACTGATGACATTATTATTCAGTTTTATTCTATAGGTGTCTACAATAATGTAATTTTCCATTAAAAACTGCCTCTGGAGTCAAGGGATAATTTTCAGGTATTCCTGCTTGGCACTGGTTTAAAAAAATATTTTATTACCTCTGGGGGGAAAAAGAAATGTGCTATGATGTTTCAAGAACTTAAATGAGAATCAGTTCTCCATGCCCTTACCTGGTTAAATAAAGGTTTGATGGTGATGATTATAATAACATGTATTTCTTTGCTGCAATACATTCTGGATTGGAGCTTTTATGCCAGAAAATTGAGTACAGCATGCTAAGATCGTAGTTTGAAGAAGAAGAAAAAAGCTTTCCACGGTTTACTAGGTTATATTCAACTTTAATCACCTAAGGTCATCGCTCCCTCGGGCTCACATCCGGTTCGTGATACGAATTGAGCAAAATTTCAATAATCTCTTTTCACCTCAATAAATACATTTAAAAACATTTTTTGCGTTGCTAACAAACGAGTTTTGCTGAATTACCTCAGGGAAATTAGCTAACGTTAGCTGTGGGTTGTGAAATAAGCCTAGAAAAAAGCAGGAAAAAAAGGTGAAAAGGCCGGTAGATGGCAACATACCCTAATGAGAAGGGTTATAAGTAACGATGTGTTACGACATTATCCTCATGGAGACATGGTGTTCTTTTCTGAAAGTTAAATTCAGTCCCTTGCACTCAGAACGTCATATGATAAAACAATTCTGTTCTAAAAACACACCCAGATTCTTCCAGTTATTAGGACACCGGGGAAATATTGGAACATATTGTGTTTGTCGCAATTTAATAGACAGACGTTAAGGAATGATGGTGGGGGATAGTCAAGCGAACGACTTTAAAGAGAACGCCAAAGAAAAAACCCGGAAGCAACGCCACAAAGAAAAATATCGCTAAATGCATATTTCTGTCAATAATGAGAATACCATCACCGAGTTAATTTAGAACGGATTTTTAAACATAGTGCAGAAATGGCACTTAATATATATTAAGAAATGTTGACACATATATATACACCTATTTGTATGTATATATATTTATATATATAGCAAAAGAAAGGTCTAAGCTGAAAACCTGTGGGCATGACGTTGTTTAATAAAAGGCCTGTGTTCCTCCCAGAAGATGTTGTGCCCCCCCTTCGTCAACAACAGCTGGGACAGCTGGTGGTGTCATGGTTACGTGACAGGCTTGTTCCCACCCGCGCTGCTGTATCCGTGAGCAAGGTACTTTGCCTGAATTGCTTCAGTAAACAACCAGCTGTTTAAGTGGATAAATGTAGAAACTGTGAGCTGTGTAAGTCGCTTTGGAATAGAGGTGTCTGCTAAGCAACTCAATTATAAACAAGAAACAGCTGCAAGCCCCAAATAACCCGCTCGCAGAAGATTCGGTGCTAGAGGAGAACTGGTAGGAAGTTATTTATAACGCGTTACAATATTCATCATTTAAAAATTATTCCACCTAGGAAATAACACAATTGACGCAAGGGTAATGATAGACGATTGCCGGTTCCTTCTTTGCCAGCTAAGCTTCCAATATATTTGCTCTAGGGGCCCTTGAGTTTTAACGCATCGCGCATCAGGCAGGTTAGTCTATGCTCAAATATGCGCATGTAGCAATACAAAATTATAGATTATTTTACAGGTCTGCTCATGCATAAGGAACAGATTTCTTGTGTGACCATTGTAGAGTGAGTTTATCCCCACAGCCAGAATAGTGGAATTATTGTCCCCATAGTGGGAATTTCTATATAAAATAGGGATAATTTGATGCAATATTAAAGTATTGAAGAAAGTGCGGCATCATTGTTCATAGATTCATTGCAGTTGGACAAACCAATAGTAGGGTGTTGGAGACTAAAAATTTGTAGCAATGTTTTTTTTAATGACAAATTCAGCAACAACAAAGATTGTCTTAGCCAAGAACTACATAACACTTTAATGTCCCGCTCAATTCAATGAATCTTAGTGTACGAAAAGTGGGTTTTCAACCTGTAATTTATTACATGCGGAGAATGAAACGCATAATATTTTTCTGATGCTTCCTATCCATGTGTTCAGATAAAGGGATGTGTATGCACTTTTTTAATAACCCATATGGATGTTTTAAATTTTACCGTTTGATTGACCTTATTTTGACCTACTTTTCATGCTTAAACATTATCATTGAATTTCTCACGTGAATTTATTTGACATTCTTTTCGGCTTAATTTGACTCATGTTTGTGCATACCTGATATACTAATAAACGTAAAACTCTTAATACAGTATAAGGTTTTCAATTAGTAATGCTACCAGGCCTTGTTCTAAACAAGTATTTTCAACATTTTCTGTCAAAGAACACTAAACTTTACTTCCAGCGGAGTCAAAATATAGTTGATTATCTTTTTTTAGCGGATGGTTTTCGATCTTTGTTCTGGACATTCCCCAACGATCCACATTGTGTCACCTATTTCACAAAAATACGAGTTAAGGTCACCTTGAACAGCACCAGTAATACAGAGCACAAACTCACAGCACACAACATTAAGTTTGTGTGGGTTTTTTTGTTGTTGTTTTTGTTAGGAGGCTGACAGTGAAGATTTGGTAACTAAAAGGGAAACTACTTCCGACATTCAAAGACCGATGTGCTTTAGTGTGGCCTGCGCCTAACTAAATCTAAAACGTATGAGAGTTTCTCTCACTAACACAAAATATGCATTTTCCAGCCTTAGCCACACTACGTAAATGCCTTTGGGTAAGTGTAAATTGTAACAGTTTAATTAACGTGGAATTTGTTTCAACGGTTTACACTGCTGCACATAATCTTGTCAAACCCACCCCTATTACTAATCCTAACACAGAACCTACATCTAACAGCAACCTTAAACCTGACCCGGAAGTTATTCCCGGACGTCAGCGTGCGCTTGCATAGCAGTACGTGATGTTTAATGAGAGGTTTCTTCTATGATCGTTCATTTAACTGCAAACTGAACATAAAAGGAAAATCAACACTCGTACGTGTTATTGTCCAGCATTTAAATGGGTTTCAGAATATCCCTTACCCAAGGTTCCCCAGCCCAGAGCTCACAGCAATGAAAAGACTTATTTTGATACCTAAATGAGCCATGCAGATTTGCCCTCATAGTCCTGTTGAAAAATGGATGTTAAGTCACTCAAAAATAATTTTTCAGAAGTATCAAAACTTCACCACTGCCATTACTGTGCTTGGTTTCTTTGTCAGAAGAGAATTTTGGCTTGATTTTTATACCAGCTCAAATGTAAACAAGTACTTTTCACATATAAAAAAAAATCCCATTTAAACTTGGGCATAAATCGACTTCAAGGAATTGAGACAGTACGTGTACAAGACAACAGGAATACCGACGGGCAGTTCTTAAAGGAGTGAATGGGATACTTTGAAAAACTAGAAAATACAGCTAAAGAAAATACAGGAGGAAAAGGCACAGGTAAAATCTGTAACAGAAAGAAGGAGAGACAGGTAAGAAAGAAGTTTTGGCTTCCCTATCTTCAAAATACCAATACCTGGGGGGGTGGGGGGGGACACAATACAAAAAAAATTAAAATGTTCCCAAATAGCTTGCTTTTGAATGCCTGCCGAGTGTCCAATCCTTTAACTGTTTCAGTCTTGCAGGCGGATCTGGCCCGTTTCCGTGTCCTGATTTAGAGGCATGCCCCCCAGCTTGAGTAGGTCCTGATACGCAAGGTGATTAAACACTCACTCAGGACACTGTTGAAATACTCAACAGGTATCGGTCCTCCACGTCTGTTGGGCTTCAACCTCTTCGGGCACCACCAATAGGAGTTCGCAGTTCTTCCCTTGCAGCTGTTGTCGTAAGAACTTCCTGTTATTGGATCACATTGCGAGGGAGGAAAAATTTTTTTTTAAAATCACCAGGTTCACCTGCAGTTCAGCTTCATTGTTAAAATATTGGGTCAATTGTCATTTAATTTACACCACATATAACAGGGCTTCAGACCAAGCTCTGTGCTATTTGGTAGGATTAAAGTAAACTTGCCAGTCAGGCAGCAACTTTACCACACAGAATCAGAACTAGAGTTTACCAGATTGACAGAAAAACGGTATTATTATTACTCTTCAATTGTAGAGTTGGAAAAGCCAGACTAGTACTGCATAATCCCTTCGTCCCCGACACCATCAATAAAAACACGGATTTCTTCAGGTCGAAACCTCTGAAGGCTGTCAGTTGGACATTTCTATATCCCAGAGCAAGGTACTTAACCTGAACTTTACTGGAGGTAAATAAAGAAGGAAATGCTGTTTTTTAAAAGGTACCCAAAGAAAAAAAGTATATTATTTACCTTCCTTCTTTATTTACCTCCAGTAAATATCCATCAGTATGAATAAATAAAAAGGGTAACACCAATTTCACCAGATTGCTCTGCAAAGCAACTGAATAATCTAGTATTAATTACAAGCATCCATTTTTCCTTAACGGTAAAGGTACTTGAGAGTTGACGATGCCGTGGAATCCATTTACTAGGAATAAACTCTCTTAGCCTTCTGTGAGGGGCTTAACATAGAACCCAACATTTTCTCCGGCAAGGGTCCTGATTTCCGATGTGGACAAGAGCAAATGCAGCACACACACCTGAGCTCGTCCAGGGGGCCGATGACGTGAGGGGCGCGCAGTTTGGAGTCCAGGTTGTAGTAGATGCCCCCCACCTCTCGCACCCCGATCCAGTGCTGGCGTTTGAAGGGCAGGCGTAGGGGGCCCCAGCGCAGGTTGGAGGGCACGTTCAGTATGAAGCCCGTCACGTTGTGCAGAGCGATGCTACACACGTCCCTGCAAGTTATCACGCGCTGGGTAACTCACTCGGAACTGTCAATCACACTGTACAGCCAGCTGTAAAGATGAGTGTTACTTTCGTAGACAAAAACCACTCTCCCAGAGATCGATCAATCAATCACCTGGATGCACAAAAAGCGACTAAAAGCAATATTGTTGTGCTGACGTTAGATGGGTGGACGTTACTGAAAGGGAGGCATTCTTGGAGAGGCACAGCAGCAGAGGGGCTTAGTCGTAGGCTGAAGCACGTCGTTGCAGCACTGAACAGATCCTTCCATTTTATAAATTGTGATTTGTTGTTTTTGTGGGTTTTTTGTGCCTCGGTGCATTGTTATGAATCCTGCTCCCACTCATGGAGAAGGTGAGGAATTATGGCTAGTCTCCTCCCATCCTAATCACCTTTGAGCCACCCGTCTCTAGCGAAAATACCGTTTTATTCTAATCCAAAGATGTTAAATGCGACGGAGACAGACCTTACACCACAGTGTGCTGCTAGGCAAAACGTTGACTGGAATAATTTCAAACGATTCTAGAAAGACAAAGTACCGTACCTCCTCTTATCCCACCACACCGCCTCAAACCCACGTGTCTGGAGAGCAGCCATGATGACGTTGACGTCATAGTTCCCATTTCCCAGCATGCTCTTCTTGTGTGGCGTAACCAGAGTGCTGGGAGACAGCCTGGGGCAAGAGTGGAGAACAGAGCGAAACATAGATAGAGGGAGATAAACAGTCAGACAAAAAGCCAAGGTGGAGGAGGGGTGAAAGAAAAAGAACATCTCTATCAAAGAAAGGTCCTGTTCAAGCAACCAGTTCTCTCTTCTGGAAGTTACTAGAAGACAGACAAATCTCAGTTGCTGCACAATATGAAGTAGCACTTCTGTGACACTTCTCACCACCTGTGAGCTTTTGGATTATAGCAGTACAGTGAATATTATAATTGTTATTATTACTGCGTTGTTATCACCATTATCTGAAGAGTCATCATCAGCATCATCATCATTAAACTGTGGTGATCCATTTCTTCATCCCACCGGACTCACCTCTGGAAGATGTTCTGCAGTGTGTCCCTGCTGAAGGCGGTGCCATCCTGGAAGACATTATTGAGTGCGTGCAGGGCACACAGCTCCCGCCGCTGCTTCTCGTGGTAGATCGGAGAAGCTGGAGGAGCGGAGGGGGGCGGTCCCGAGGCCGTCTCCGCCTCTCCCTCTGTCAGCCAGCCCCCGACTCCGCCACCTTTCAGCTTGCTCACCTTCCACGGTATGCATCGGAGCCCCCGCAATCCCACTCCCCCTTTTCCCTTCCCTGAACCTGGAGTGCTCCCCATTAATGACCCCTCCAGGCCACCATAGCTATTTCAATGGCAAACACCTAGAAGCAGGAAGGGCAAGGGAGAGAGTTACCAGAAGTTAACACAAGTCAAGCCCTCCATTTTTCCTACCAATCATTGTTTGTCCTCCGCCCCCCTCCACCTTGCAAACAAGGAACTCTCTATTAAAAATATTAGAATGGCTTAAAAGTAGAAAAGGGGAAAGAAATGGAGCAGTTCAAATCTATGTCAGATAAAACAAACACTAAACACTAGAGAAATTTACAAACAAACATTCCTCCTTACCACTTCATCCATTACACCCTCTTAGTCTTGTTTTTCCACCACCATTCCTTTTCAAATCTCATTTGCTAGCAGTCCTTTCCATATCTAAGATCCTTTGTGAAAATTGCCTTCTGGCGTGAAAAGTAGAGGAGAAATGTGCAGAGTCCAGAACTGATTTTCATTCAGGTGTGTGCAGTCAGAGTGAAGGGAAGAGATTTCTCTCCAGGCGTTCCTCTTCACTGTGGAGGTATGCAGGGTTATCCACTGAGAACGAGTAAGAATAAAGTAAACACAAAATCACGAAGCACAGATAAATATTGCCTTGATCATGTACTTGTTATCATTCACTTACATGATTCTGGTTGATTAATTAACATGGCAGTGGGAATTCTCTACCACTTTCCAAAGGATATCGGTATACATACTCCAGTGTTACCAGATTTCAAGGATATCGCTATCATTGCATATTGAAGCACAAAGTCAACAGTCAAGCCGAATGTTAGATCAGTTGCCCTTGTCCTGGACATGACAAAACAGGTCAAAAATTGGTTCAAATTTGCTTTAAAAATGCCTATACGAGACAAGAGATAGTGGATCTTAAATAAAATACGAAATCCTAGCAAATACGGGTGAACATTTAAAACAGACCGTGTAATCTTCATGTTGCGTTTACTAACTTTGCTTTACTTTATTTACTAACAATACTATATCCCCATAGCACAGTTAAGTAAGACATATGTGCAATGCTTGACAGCCACGGTAAATGAGCGTCATAGCTCTTCGCTGTTTTCTTTAATGTTGTACGATCTTTACCTTAAATAATGGAAAAGCAAGTTTCTCTCGTAGTACGACGTAAGTAGTAAGTTACCTAGGTAGCGAGTTTGGGAAGACCTCAATATTGCCGCGACCTCACTATAAATAGAAACGGCGCTAGGTTATCATAACATAAAAAACACTAACCTTAAAATCACTCAGTTCGGATGATTACCATTAAACGAGCGAGAATTTTATTATTATACTTGAACTGTCCAAGTCATAACGTCGAAACGAGCAAACGCGTGCGTAGGTTTGTATAAACCTGAAGAAAAATATACACCAGAAAGTGAGCTATCAATAAACAAGGAACAATCTTGATATTTATAATATGAAGAAAATATTCTCTGGACAATCATTGGGAACAACTGTCCAATCTATATTTTTGTTCTAGATAGTCTTAACTTTTCACCGATACAAAACACAGATGTACCTTTTGAAAAAACAGCGTTTCCTTCTTTACTCTTCTTTAAACTCGCTTATATCCCTTTTCCCTCTTGGCTCCCACAAGCAGTTTGTCCCCATAACACAAGCATGTGCAATACGTCATCCAGAGTCTGCTCACTTGACATTGCTTGCGTTTTACACTTTCGTACAAGGCAGGCCCTCCTCTTTAACACGTTCAAATGAATCAATACTGCGCGCGTCTAGCAGCATCTGCGCGAAATCAATCCCTTAACATTTGCACATAGCCTGATTAGATTAAATTTCGGGGACAATCTCGAGAACTGGTTTGCGTTTGCAAATTTTCAAAGAGGAGTACAAAGTGTAAATGTTCAGAACGTAGCTTCTTTCTTCACTGACAAAACAATAGTAGGCTAAATGAATGGCTGTCGAGAATGTGGGGGACCGGAGTAAGGTTTGCACAAAACCAGTTATCTATGAACAAAGCTAAGAAAATATGACTGCAAAAGTATATATTTATCTCTGTTTTTATGATTGTCGAGCCACTGGATCTAAACAGCTTGTTTGTGGAAAAACTCATGTCCTCAATGTTGAATGTTGTTTTAATGTTGAATTTGGTTCAGGGTTGTTCGTTTGTGAAAACGAACTTTGACGAAGGTTTCCCCAACTATACATAACACAACATTTATTGGAAGCAACTGTCAGCTGATTATACATCTCAAACCATCGAAATATTGAATTGAAAAGAATATATTTTTAATAAAATACATTTAACTGTATTAATACATTTGTAATATGTTAATGTTTAAATTTGTTAATTATTTTCATCCCCCATTTGCACCAAATCATCTCGTCGCTCGGACTCCATCCACCACACGCAGGATGGGTGATGAAACATGACCGGTCTTCACCGATCCTGGTTGCCTCCGAGCCACCCGTCTCTTCTTCCAAAGTAGATGAGATGGTGGCGCAATGCCAATGGTGCTCTGCTGCTGTGGTTTCGACCCTAAGAACTCCAACTTATAGGGCTCAGGGCCTTTACCAACTGATCCCCTCAGGTGGTTGTTATGTTTTTTGGTTTAAAAGGCAAATTGATTTTAGGCACCCCTCACAAACGTTATTACCACGTCTCAATCTTTTAAAATGAACCCATACCTGAAAATTAAAAAAAAAACCTCCAACCGCAAATATTATTCTTTATTAAGTCATATTGAATACAGATTCATTAGAAGATAGGCTTAACGTCACTTTTTAACAGTTTGACAAAAAAATAAAAAAATTACAGACAATTGTACGGGCCTAAACTCAAAAAGTAAGCCAGTAAAACCTTCCAGCTCCATGCACAAAAGATGACCCCATGACAATCTCAGCTGTATGAACATTTGTCTCCTAAACATGCTTAAACTGAATGAGAAGTTTATATAAAGTCTGGCACCCTAGCGCCCTACCAGGACCGTCATCAATCCATCGCTCAATGATTCAAATCTCCCCAACCCTGGTCCTCAATCTCTCTTTCCACCTGGGCTGCCCCTTGTCCTCCAGCCTCTTCTTTAACGTGAACGCCATGTCCGAGAGCAGCTCATCCCTGATCAGTTCCTCCCTCCTCTGCAGCTCGTGAATATAGTGTCCCCTCGACGCCTTCATCCTCGCCACCCTGTCCAGCAGCCGGCGGCCCAGCGCCGCCTTCTGTGCCAAGGTGCCCGTGGGCCAGTTGCTTAGGAGCTCTGTCCTCTGGTCCAACATGGAGAGTAGTTTGCCAAAGCTCCCAGGGTCCTGCTCTGACACTGGAGTAGGTTCACGGGAGCCACTAAGGCACTCTGCATGGGAGAGCACCAGGAGGACATGGCTCAGGGCCTCCTCTCCCATCAGCTCCAGCAGGTTCTCCAAAGCCTTCACTTTACCATTCGTCCCCGGATCCCGCAACACTAGCAAGAAGGCGTGCGGCCCAGGGCTGGCCAGCTGCAAGCTCCTCAGAGCCTCCTTTGCAACCTCCCCGGCTTCCAGAGAGGAGCCCAGAAGATCCGGGGTTCTCACCACAGTCACCTCCCTTCCATCTACTACGGCCCTCCTCCACTGACAGGCATCCCATGCTCTCATGAACTCCGTTCCATGGAGCTTATGGCAGCCCAGTAAGCTGTTCCCCAACAAACTTTGATCTTCCTCCTCAGTTCCCATCAAGATCAAACGAAGACCAGGGTCTGATGGATCAGTGGTCACAGAGGCTGAATTTCTGAAACATTCTCTCCGGTAGGTTTGGTCACTGGACGGCTCTCGCATCAGAAAGCGAAAAAAAAAACCAAATAACAACAACTACTTAATTTTAGGCAAATGCAAAATCCCTAACCCATCAACAGAGGCAAAGCATCCCACAATTTAGGCGACTTACCAGGAAGGTTTTGGACAAATTTAGTTATAAACACCAGGCATTTCCTAACGTCAGTCAGAAAACCTGGTTAAAGGAGAGATATGGTGGGCATTTAACATTTTGTTTATTGGCCAGGCTTTTCAAGAGCAATAAGGAAAAATGATGCAGACAGAACCACGAAATCAAAACGGAAAGACAACCCGGGTGGTTCTGGCAAAATGTGGGACTGTAACCAAGGAAACCGCCACCTTCAGATTGCGAAGGGCATCACTCACCGATTAAAACTCTCCAGATACAACCCAACCACTTCACAAAGGTTTGCAAACCTGAAAAGCGGACAAGGACTGATTAATTAAAATACGGAGCCCTTCTCTCTCTCACACACAACAAGCGTGCCATTGATTATCAATACACCACGCTAACCACCTTAAAGACCATCAGGCGACCGGATTCTTAAATGTAGGCATAATTCCAAGTGAAAGTTATACAAAACCGGCTCGGAGGAAAAGGCTCCAAGGGTGCATGGCATGTGGCCTGTTTCACGCAACTAATTTCGGTGAGAGGATCTGCTGCGAACGCTCACCCCGAATAGTGTTAAAGAAGCGTGAAATCCAGCTCCATGTCGAGGACAGGCCTGAAACAGCAAGGGGGGGGGTTAAGGTCAAAGGTGAAACGCATCACTCCTTATCTTATTCGAAACGGACTAGGCATAAAAGGGTTCCTGTAGTCAGAAAGATTTTCACAGGAATGCACTCGTTTAAGTCACTTCATCATAATTGTGTTGAAGGAAGGCGGGTAGCCTAGGCACGTTAGCGTGCTTGGCTATTCAGGAAGGCCCAGAGGTTATTTTTGTTATACCCACTGAAGGCGTACCGGTCAAACTTTGCGCTTCCTTTCATTTTCAGGCCAAAACTAACCAGTGTTAGTGGCAGTGGTTCACACAGTATTCAAAGCATTGAGCAATAGTTTTGAACTACTTTTCTTACCTACCTGTGAGTGAGCAGATCAGACGAATAGGCCATCTAATTATGGAAGGAAGTGCTAAGGTGTGATGGTCAAAGAAATGAGATTCGGGATTAAAACACTAATGCAATATAAGTGGCCTTCAAACGTGTCATCTGAACTTAAACAATTCAAACGCTAAAATTCCATTTATGGACAAAAATAAATAGCACACAACAGATTTGAAAGGAACAAGAGCACAGAATTTTAATTGAAACTACTGTTAAATTGGAGAGATCTAAAATTACTAAACCATTTTATGACAACAAACAAACAAATAAATAAATAAATAGGTGTATGTCAAATCAACGGGACAAACGCAATGAACTGACCTTGCGTGAACCTGTACGCAAAAAATCCCAGGATAGTGAGGGCACCCGTCAGTATACCGCTGTACTCTACCCACAGGGCTGATCGTATCAACGCAAACGTGAGAAGTTAAAGCAGAATTGTAAAACAATGGCCAACCACCCTTGGGTGTGAACAGAATTACTACAGTTAAATATCAATGTGTATTTTGTCCATTCTACGCATATCCAAAACGTATATGTGAAACGTTAAAACGTTAAATGACTTAAATACATTATATGATATCGCCAAACCATTTCCCGTTTAAAAGAAAAAGGGCCACAACGACTAATTCGCCAGTGGTAACTGAAATCGATCCATTCTTATGTCTCAAAACTATTGCGTAACCATTTTGAAAGCAAAGACTCCATTACCTTCTGCGGCGCCTTCACCTTCCGTCGCCTCGCAGCGGGAGGTGGAAGCGCAGGTAGGGTCCGGTTTACAGTCACAGTCAGACTCCAACATAGTTACCACGGTGCTCGCACTATCGCTGTATCTACTACTCGTTGCTATGACCGCTCTGTATTAATAAATAGAGTGTGTACAGTCGTCGTATCCTTTTTCTTGTTTAATAACCAAATCTAACAAGTAATAAATATGTAATCACGTAATAATGGTTAATGATTTGTGTTTAAAAGTCGACGCTGACGAGGGAAACAAAGCAATAAAGTGTTTAGTTAACTCCTGCATTCGCTTAAAAACGATACATTCGTTTCTGAGTAATGTTAAGGAACGATTATTAACTTACTGGAAAACAACGTTCACATACAACACAAAACGTCCCTACTTTCACCTCCACACGTCTAAACCTTTGGTTTCAATGCTAAGATGGCTGCCATCAGAGATATTACAGTGGTTCTTATTTTTCTTCTCTTCCTGAATAGGTTACAAAACACGGCCTAAATCGGATTAAAACATAAAATAGAACTCGAAGTGAGGCTACACTCAAGAACGGGCAGAAAATTGCCATGTACTTAAAGCCAATAAATAGTTGATTTCTTAATTGTTATATATGAAGGGTTTAACCACTGAGGCACTGTTTTAATATACCTATTAGGTTTTGTCCCCCCGGTCGGAAATGTCTGTTTGGCATATTGCTAATTCATGTAACGAGCGACCGCTGGAGTAGAACAGAGTCATATAATTCAATAGATTTATTGCACAGAGTAAAAGAACGTTTTTGAAAACTTCCCGGTGTCGCTAGTGTTCTGTATTTCCCCGGAGTACCAGTGATCATTGGTGACTGCCAGTTCCGGTGATCAGAAGCATGTAAGCTAGAGTCGCTTTTGGATCTGAAAATTTCATGGGAATGAAACTCACCATTCATTAAAGAAAGGTTGTGTAATGCATTTGTGAACATCTTATACAACTGACATTTTAATTTAATTGATGTTAGTCATGCACCAAACTGATTACCCCCCCCCCCATTTTCTTTTTTCCAGGGTAAAATTGCATTGAATGGTCTTCATTGGCTTAAGCTGGCAAACAATAAACATGCCTATTAAATAATTTTTCAAGGACAAATGGTATGACCATTAAATATTAAAGAGATACCTTAGGCCTCTTAGTACAACAAGTTAATCAACCCTATATATTTTTTTTAAGTGTATATGTTGTTTTTTTTGTAAGTTGCTTGGTCACCATGTGCCCACTAAACATTCTCCTGTGAACTTTTGCAACCGAAAAGACATCTTGAGTCCTTGTTTTATTAAATTGTCACAAGAGGGAACTGGAAACCCAAGTGCGGCAGGTTTGTCACTCAGAAAGACTTTGGCAAGATATTTCTAAGACTGAACAGTGACCAGAACTTACTGAGGGGTTTATAAGCAGAGGAATGGGAAGCAGGATACCAGTGATTAAGATTCTGAACCAATGAGAAGTGGACAGGAGGAAGGACTGCACATGGTGTTTGTGGAATGTTAATTGAATAATTGCTCATTACGCTGAGGAAGGGTGAAACAATCAGTATTCAGGAGATGGTAATCTCTGGTGGCAGACTGGGGAAGGGCCAGGTGTAGATGTGGCAATTGTATTATTGAATTTACATTGCGATAACACCCATGACATTAAATTGAGTGACACATATTTAAATACACTTATTTAAACCAAGCTTTAAAGAATTTTAAAAATTACAATTTTACAGCAAAAATTATGACATATGAGCTGTCAGGAACAACAAAGTTTTCGAGTGCCCGGTTGACAAAGTGCGTGTGGTTACGTGGTGTGTTTTAAAAGCGTTTTGTTTTGAATCGTAAACACTGCGAAGGAGTGTAAGGAAGGAAGGGAGGAACAATTCCACCTTTTTTATTGGCATCCATGTGTACCATACTGAACTCAGACATGGTTCAGTAGAAGACATGTATGCATAAGTGATCTGGGATCTGGGAGCACCTTGAGATAGAGGCGGTGTTGGGCTGGACCCGGTTGTATTTCATGCAGTAGTGCTGGTCGCCATATTTGCGGAGCCTGCTGGAAAACCCATCTTAGACCAGCTTGGATTTACAGGTGGTCAGACTGGTTTTAGTTACCAGCCGGCATTTACATTAAATCTATGTAACAGTGAAATTAATTAAATTACACCCATTTGAGTTTTGAGGATTTAAAAGTTAAATAGTTTGTCCTGTAATAAATGGTTCGGGTTTTCTTCATCTAGGGGTTACATTAAATTTGCAGGCACTGCAATAAGAAAATTACTAACATTAGCACAAGGTACATTTTCTAAGGGACTAAATACTTACACACATATTTTAAAACAGACCTACCATACATTTTTACGTGTCACACTCCTTTTTAAACTCGGGCAAAATCAAGTCCCTAATGGCTCAACCTGCCACTTCTCGTTATAGCCTATTAATAATGCTAAAAAGTTTGACGTTATTATCAAATATATATAATAATCCCCCGACACAAAAAACAAACAAACCAACAACAACAAAAAAACAACACAGAGGTGTATTCAAAAAACGACGTCCCTATCTGGTCCGCACACTGGGATTGTGGAAGATTTGTGTTTTCAAGAAATCTGAAAGGTCTTGGGTGCAGACAAGGAAAACCGAATTTTTTATTTATTCAAAAGGTTAAGATATCGGCAGTTAGAAGGTTGCCCACAGTGCTTTCGAAACATCAAATAAGTTTCACCGTGTCCACAAGGTGGCGTCCGACCTCTATCTCAATGTTTCCCCTGGTTTTCTATACTTAACATCTCAAAACCTGATAGGAGATGCAAGAATTTAATGCGAAGATTCTGTTCACATCGCAGGCAGTCTCGCATTCCTTAGAAAATGCAAAGTGTATATTGAATTATTAATTATTCCATTTATTATTAGGTTGAAGAGATACCACTCTGCCCCGAAGACAGTTCCTCTTCTCAAAGAAGGTTCTGTGTGCCACAGGGCCCTTAATTAAGGCATTCTAATTTGGGGGATGGTGAATAAGTCATGAAGACAACCTTTGTACATGTGATGGACAATTTACCCACGCAGGTCTTATAGTAGATATGCATGATATGGTTTCTAAACTTGTACGTGACTGGAGAGTAAAGTATACCCATCTCCACCCAGTGATCTCCTCCAAGTCTGAGGGTTGTGTGCACCTAGTCTGGCATTAGGAGCTGACGTGACTACAGGTGGGTGAGGAGGATGTGATGTAATTCGTTTTCCCAGTCAGAAACGTTCAGGTTTAAGGCCACAAAAGGTGTCGGCTTGCTGCGAGGAACTGCAGTGAAGATGTAAGCTCGGGGAAAACGAGATGTCCCCGCCAGAGAGCGACAGTGGAAAGAGATGAACACTGGAACACCGGGCAGCAGTCCAGACTGTGTGGTGAAACTGGAGAGCAATGGTGGATGAACTGCACCGTGAGTTTAATGTGGAGCATCACTCACAGGAACAGAAAACAACACCAATGGGACTTCACAGGTCAGCAGTCACATAGCCGGCTTTTAGTCCACAGGGAAGTCTGAATACCTTGCTAAAAATGTTTTCATACCCAGTAGTACAAAGAGCTTGGGCTACAGTATCACAAGTAGATGTGGAAAGTGATATGATTTAAGGAGCTGCATCTACCATGACCTTGACCACTTGACTTGTGCATATAGAGTCCTGTGTGCAGGAGTAAAACATTCTGGTAGTTCCATAATGTGGGGCAATGGAGCAAAGGGTAAAGGCCCTTGGATTGGATGGAAGTGTATTTTGTTCCCTCCCATTTTTGCACAAGACGGTTGAAGGACAGCTGTTCAGTTCTAGTTCTTCGTGGAAGTTGGAATCTCTGGACGGTAAATGTTGCTGTGCACAGACCAGAATGGCTTCAGTAAACACCAGTATTTTCCATTATACATTAATATCCATCTGTTCAAATGCGAAAAGTGCTGAAGTGTATATTATATAAGTCCCCGCGGCTAAGAACATAATTCAAAAAATTGATAGTAAGAATGTCACACATATATGGTTGAGTGCTGAATTAGTTAGTTTCTGCCTAACCGGTTCGCTCAACCCTCTTCATGGTTCTGTTTCTAGCAGTGATTTTGTCTTGTCTGCCTGCCTTACCGCCGCCCGTTTGGATTTCCCTTCTCGTCTTTCTAGGTTTTCATCAATCTTTTAAAAAAAGTCAGGCTGCATGAACATCAGGTTCCCTCCCAGTCTCTTGTCCCGTTTTTCTGCTCCAGTCAGACTGGCGCCGTTCTTTCCTCTGCCCCCCCTCCCTCCCCGTTTTCTCAAGCCCTTTTTTTAATAAACATCAGAGACTGAAAACCTACTCTGAATTAACACGTATTCACAAACACACAGGCTCCCAATAACCACTGATTGGCATCAAAGAACATGGTAAAAAGAACAGTGTTAACACACTGTCATGGCCTGTTTGGGTGAAAAGGCTTTGGGTTGAACATGGTGAAGAGCTGACAGAAAACTCAAACTTTGTGCTCCAAAAGACACAAAACATTGGTTAAAAAAGTCTGCATGTCCAGATAGGGCATCCCACGAGAAACTACCCCCTCAGTCCTGGATCTACTGAGCTATGGCCAAAGAGCATGCATTGACAAGGCTTTACATGGCTTCCCCTTCAGCTCCTGTCAGTGTGTTAACACACTGTCATGGCCTGCTTGGGTGAAAAGGCTTTGGGCTGTGACATAACGTCATGTGTGCTCATGTTGGAAGGGGACAGGGGACAGGGGACTCGAGACGTTTCAGAGTCAGACCCAAAAACTAAATGGGACCAGTGGAAAAGAGGATGTGCAACCTGGCGACACACACGCACACACATGCACACACACACACACACACACATGCACACACATGTGCACACACACGCACACACACATGCACACACACGCACACGCACGCACACACATGCACGCACGCACACACACGCACTCGCACACACACACGCACTCGCACACACACACACACATGCACACACACACACACACACGCACACACATGCACACACAAGCACACACACACGCACATGCACACACTCGCACACACACACACACATGCACACACACGCGTGCAAACACACGCACACACACATGCACACGCACATGCACACACACGCACGCACAGGCACACACACACATAGACAGACATGCCCACCCAGAATAATTTGCTAAGAGGGTAGAAATTATGACACGTACAAATAGGGAGGATGTCTGCGCTTATTCAGGCTTATTGCAGCTTTCAGGTTTTTCAGATGCTCATTGGTCCCACGACCTCTTCATGACACTCATTAAAGGAGCAGCACGGCTTTCTGGGTAACAGCCACCTCACCTTGTCACGGAGTCCGACTCCACATTAACCCTTTCAGCTTTCTGAGGGAGAGAGAGCAGGAGACACGTTTTCTGAGCGACTGCGAATGTTAGTGTGCGAATGACTGCCTGTGTTAGCATGTATTCCCTGCTGTTGCTCTTAAATTGCATCCCATTCAACAGTCCATTAGAAGCTTCCCACAGCCAGCATGCAGCTCAACAACCGCAATCCAGCGCTAATCAGAACAAAGCAACAAAGAATCTCAAAAAATAAACCAATCAACAAAAGGGTGGTAACTCTCCATTTCCCATTGTCTCGCAGTACAACCAGTGCAAGGATCGCGGCCACGTATCACAGACAGATAAGTGTCAGGATGACCTTGGGGGCCTGAGGAGAGGAAGTGGCGAATGTATACATATATTAGGATAATTCACTGTAAACTGCAATACACACCGGTTATCATCATTCATGCCAGCAAAAACTGATCAATATTCAAACATGGCTTCGGCGTTTAGGCATTCCAGTTACGGGTTTCATAAGCTCTGGGTGCGGCTTGCCATAATTCTGGTGGGATGTTAAATTTATGTTTTTAAAAGTAAGAAAGGCTTACTAAACGATGACTGAGAAAGTCAATGCCCCCCTTTAACCAATAGAAAATTAAATTCCCCGTGCATCAGTGATCCTCCTCTGTATATTTTCACACACGTGGAAGAAGGGAAATGTGCCACGGGATGAGTAAATTACCCATGCGATTAGCCTCAAGCGTTTTCTCCTTGAGATACAGAGGTCAATTACACATTGTTTAGTCAAAGCACTTAAGATGCTGTTCAAATTTCTGATTTTGACAATGCGAGCGCAGATGGAATGAATCCACTATCAAGTCTGTTTTGGTTTGAGGAGAGTGATTTCCTCTATGATCTTTATCCACAACTCGTAAATATTTTGCCTTTTTGCGAATTCAAGGAGACGTTGGGATGTGTGTCCTCTCCCGGGAAATTAACAATATTGATTAGATATGAATCACGGAAAAGCTCGATGAGAGACGGTTTTAAGAAATTGTTTCACTGCTGTACTCGTGAATGCCAAAGCCTGGCACCTCGTCCATAATGTCATTTGAAGGACCCTGATCACTGCATTTGTGAAGCTGAGGAGACGCGGCACTGACCCTTCTCCGTGAAGACGGTGAGATCTGGCAGCTCCAGCTGTGCTTGGGCGTTATGCCCCCACCCCCCGGTACCCTGAAGGTTAAGGTTAGCACGCAAGGCTAAGGAGCACAGCTGTTGGAGGGGCATACGTGTCGAGGAACTGACCCACGCTGCACTGACCTGTGGAGGACAGGGGAGCGAGACAGGAGGGAAGGAGTTTGTCAAACTGTTTTTTGTAGCTATGTGTTGATGGAGTTCTACTGTAAAATTACTAGGCAGTGTCACAGACAAGTTGGTCTTGTGTATGCTACAAATATTTTTCTGCCCTGATCAAATGATACGTGCAGAATGTGTTTTTTTTTTTTTTTTTTACATTCTGTTGCTTTAAAGCATTCAGCCATGACACATTAAAATAGGAACTGGTCAGGTGATGAAGCGAAGGCCAAGGAGCATTCTACATAGCTCAGGGATGTAGTGGTTGATGGGTGCCAGTCAGCAGAAGGGTATTGTGGCAGGAGCCACGCCCTCAAGCCCCGGGGACCCACCCAGAGCAGCCCTGACTGACAGGCAAGCTGTGGGGCGACACCCACTGCCAGGACCTCAATATGCACCCGAGTGTGATTTGACTAATTACACCACACTCAAGTGCGTGCAATTGAAAAGTCATTTAAACGAGTGCCAGCAGAGCTTGCTGGGGGGGAGAGGGGGTTTAGACGGGAAAGTTGGTGGCTCGATGTGCGTTTGTTAATTTGAAAGCTAAAGAGTTGTTTTATTTTGGTTTTCCCCTGAGGGGGCGTTTTGATTTGTAAGTAATTAGAAATCTGTTTGCTTAGAGCTTTGGACAGTTTTGTTGCCAAATAAAGGCGAAAACCATTCCCCTGTGTCCAAGTCTCTGTCCGACCTAGGACCGGGAATGCCCCGGCGTGCCACACGTACAAATGGAAAAAGTCTTTAAATATCCCACTGAGCATCGTCAACTCAATCATCAAGAAGTGGAGGGTGAAACCTTGACAGAATGACCGGCTCGGGGAGAGGCACTGCTAGCCTGCAGGCAGGAGCACAAAGGCCTGTCTCTAGGGAGGGGTGCAAGATGCGACTGTGGGCCCCAACAGTAGGAGGGAGAGTGGCAGGTGCTACAGCAGGTGTACTGGCCAGAGCTACTGCTGCCTCTGCGAAAACCTCCGGACAGGTCATCATTCTCATAGCTACATGCTCTCTGGGGGGGTTAGTTTGTCCCTAACAAAATCTCTGACATTACAATCTTGCCATAAACAAGGTTGCTCTACGGGATTCTGAGCAGCTCATTTATGTCAGGAATGTTGCAACCACAGAACTGAACTCGGCTGAAACTCACTGTGCCTAATTTGCTTCGCCGAGGCGATTCTCCACTTAGACTTAAATTTGTTAAACAGTCACATTTTTCCTGTGAACTGCCAGCTTTCACCTGAGGGTGTTCAGGAGATGAACTACACTCGAGGGTACCACGGGATTTGAATGCCAGCAAAGGGCAGACATTACAAAAATGTATTTATTTTTTCTAAAGATTTCCCAGGACACATGCACATTAGGTATCCGTGCAGGATGAATGCTGTTGATGCTGGCCACAGTGCTTGGCCTCAGATATAAGACGGACACAGGGATGAAGTTGCCCTCCGGTGAATTTGAACTCTCCGCAACAGTTCAGCAGTTCCGGCTCTTGCTTCTCGCGCGGCGTGCGAGAAATTGGCCCGTTACGTAACAATGCCTCGCACGTTTGTTACGCAATGTTGACGATGAGCAGCTTTAAATTGTGAGACTGTGTTCTTCACGTTGCACAAGTTGGCACAAAATGTGTGTATAGTTCATACATTCACACACAGACACACACACACACACACACGTGCACTGCAACTACTCTACACTATGACAGCTGTTACCTTAAAACTTGATGAATAAATACAAAAGGGCAAATGAGTATTATGCAACCTGACAGGGCAGGAATCTCAGGAAAGCAGCACAATCAAGACTTCACTCAAGAGTAACAACTTTATCCAATTTGTTATATGTGTACGTGCATGTTGGGAATTTCTCTGGAGTCAGAAAGATTTGATGCCAATCAGACCCAGAGACAGATAGTTTATTATGAGTATAACACATCGAATTCAGATTCCGTTGCTTAACGAACATACACACAGAGAAAGATGATTGACTGGATACATTCAATAATCATTCAATACTGCAATAACCATAAACCCAAATATATCGTAATTCTGCAATCGATCTGAGTAATCAGAATCCTATAGTAATGTGATATATCATGTGGAATACATCGATCATGTAATGAACAGTTATAGATTTGTAGATTTGTGATCATTTGTGACTGAATATGTGACGATTGTGTTAAGCATTAGTGGTTATACGGATATATTAAAACATAATATAGGAATATTGGAACAGGGCCTCAGTGGTTAAACAAAACAAAACAAAAAAAATGAATTGGCTTAAATATATTATACATTATAATTGGCTTAAATATAATATATATTATAATTGGC
>JAOVYW010000039.1:106167-138152 GCA_025775045.1 Hiodon tergisus | reverse complement strand
ATAAATCTATAAAACAACGTAGTAGTGAATAAATACATTTTCTTTTATTGCACGCAATTGTGTTGCAGGATCATACTAGGACATCAAACAGAAGTTAATTAGCATTTTATTGAATGAAAAAAGAACTGCAAGAGAATCATTTTCAACTCACTGTATTTCTCCAATATAAAAAAAATTCTATGTGCTTAGGAGCAGGCAGACTGCTACTAGAACCCACTTAGCCGGTTTCTCCTTTGTCTTCAGGTTGAAGGTCCAGACGAAAGTGGGGCCTCGCATGCAGGTCCTGTACACGGGACACTGGTAGACGTTCTTAGACTCCTGCCGATCCACTGGAATGGCTCTGATGAAGATGACTGGCATAGAGGTCGTTAGCTCCTTGAGCCGTGCATCAGTGATTACTCCGCCTTGGGTGTCCCAGCGTGCCCCTGAAAACACACGGCCACCTCCCTGAGCCCGGGCAGCCGATTCCAGGCACAGCAGTTCATCGGTCAAGCCTCTCCTAATTCCGTAATGGTTTGCGTGGGTGTCACTAACTACACTTCTATTCAGTGACCAGTGCATGATTGGTTCTGTATTTGGAAAAGCATTCCTTGCCACATTTCAAAACAAGGTTTATTTAATTTCAAAACTGATATGCCTTTTGATTTTGTTTTAATGCTTCAAATCTACACCTTCCTTGTCTAATTTGTGAGCTGACTTTGGTATGCCAATAATAAAAAATTTGTCACTTAGTTTTAGACGTATGTGAAGAGCGCGGTTTACATTTAGTATTTTGAAATCTTATGATCTGAGCCCAGGTTTGCAGAAAAAAAACTACTACTGGTGATACAGATTAAAAGGCAGGATGTTGGTAGTAATCACTGAAGACATGCAGTATTAAACAAGTGGTACTGTACTACGATATGATCTCGCCAGGATCTCGCTACCATGTTGTCTCTGTAGGTGACCATGTTCTTTTTTATTTTAGATTTTAAATTGCAGGTAGCTACAGTCTGAAAGCAAGGATCCTGAAGAACAGAATAAATCTGAATTTTTTGTTTTGAAGCAGCTTCACGATCAAAAGTCTGACATTAAATCCTTTTGCATCGGGAGGTGTGATTGGCACAAACGACTGCAAATAACACGGGCGAGGTGTGCAACTGTTCAATGGTGTAGTTTAATATGAAATTTATCCTGACCTCCTCTTCACTTTTATTCAGAAGTTAATTACTTTGTTTTTTACAGTTACGTGTAACCATTTTCTTCCCCCCCTTGTCAGTGACTTACCAACTACAAATATGATTATGTTCTTATTCATATATAATATAAATGAACAATGGCAATGTTGCTAACCAGCTACTTGTTTCTCTTTGTTGGAACATCCTTGAGATTGATACTCCGCATGCCATTTTTTCTGGTTTTGTACATTTGTTGCTATTAAGGGTAACACTCCCTGAATGCCACTACATAAGTATGGCATTATCTTATCCAGAAAAGAAAGTGATAACTGCCTTTGTTAACTTTATCTTGGCGACAGTGTAGTATATTAAAAATAAAGCAAGCCACTGTTTTTAATTATTTTCCCACATTGCTTTTCTTTAAGGACAGATTTAGAGAAAATGCTATTCATTGCAGTATTTCTGAAATACAATCATAATTGCTTTTCATATGAACAACTATGTACTATTTATCAACGTTAAACAGGCATATGTAATTTTGACACACCCTCCATGAAGAGCCCGTACACATAGGCACCCTCTCTGGGGGGGGCTAGTCATGTCCTCACGGTTTTTCTTGGTCACCTCCACTGACAGGCACATCTTGGCCAGCGGCCACTTGTTCTTTCTGGCTATAGACTGCATGATGGCTGTCAGGAAGGACTGCGGCTTGAAGAAGCCTGCCAGCCAGACGGTAGTGGGGAGAGTGAAGTCAGCAGTCCAGGCCTCCAGCTCCTGAGAGTTTGTACATAGACGTGCAGTTAGGTCCAGTCCACTATAGATTCCACAGTACTTGCCTTGCATAAGGGTATCTTCCAGACAACATGAACAAAGCCACGATGGGGCGATGTTAATTAAAGAATCAACAGTCACAGTATACCATAATCCTGAGCAGAAGGTCTGCATACCAAGCTCCTAGCCCCCGCAGAGACGGATATGCCAGCTTGGTCCAAGACTTGGGTACAGTGTCCCAAGAACAGAGCACTGGAAAGCTCCTCCATGTCAGTAGTGATTGTTAGCTCTCCCTGAGGACACATAATCCACGCACCTTTATATGGCACACAAATACCCACTCTCCTGTAAATAACTGATATAATTCTATTGAAAGTGAAATCACTGGCTTGTGTTCACAAAGAACTCACCTTCAGACCCAAGTTCAGCTCTTTCAGTGACCTGCTGATTTCCTTAATCAACTTATTCATCCTCTCACATTCTTGCAAAGCCACGAGAATGTAGGGAGTCCTCTTCCACCTTTGCCATGATCTCTGACATGTTAAATCCTTCTGACAGCTCCTCCAGGATTCCTTCCAGGATGCCTTTCACCTAAAACAAGACAAGGTTTCTTGCCATGGCCAGCTCTGGTGGCAGCCTTGCACAGTTTTACCTTTTCTTCCTGGGAGACTCCACCTCCTCCCACTGCAGCTGACTCTTTGGGCTGCATCTCCAGGATGGTATTGCAGAGGTGATTCTCAAAAAAGCTTATCTCTGCATTGGGGTGCAACCCGTACATATACGGACTTTCTGCAGGAAGCATCTCATCGATATACGAGTGGTAGCCCTGACGAAAAATTTGAAAACATAGAAATCACAAATATGATCCTTGCTTGACATGCACACTAGGCACACACTAGGCCTCAAGGAAGGAAAATTATGTGTTTGGTTAGTATATTTTTCTAAAGAGAACTTGTAAACCCCTTTCCGGGAGTAGCCAGAGGTCTTAAGGCTTTGTTTTCTCATGAGGGTAGTAAAGAGGTGCCACAGACCTTGTAGTCAGAGTTAGGAGGCACAGGGAATCCCGGAGCCAGGTGAAGTTCCCTTCAAGCATCTCTGGACGTACATATTCCTCTAGGTAGGTCCTGCACAGCTTCTGGTCCCAATCATCCGTAATGTGACCACCGTAAATGATCTCACCAAATAGGTAACGAAGGTTGTCCCATGGAACCTATGCCACCAGAATGTTTTATTCACTAATAGGCAGCCATGGTGGAAATTTTGGGAGTCACTTTCCGACCTCTGACCTTTGAATTGGCTTCCAAGTAGTTGAGGAGCACGTTAATCGAGATGGTGAGGTCCCCATGGTTAAAAGGGTAGAACCTGTTCCAGCCCTGAGCTCCAAATTTCCGCCTTTCTGTCACCACAGCATGGAAGTAACACAGGGCGAATAGGATAACTTTGAACTCCGACTCTTTGGAGCACATCTCCAAGGTGTCCTAAGGTTAGCATAACAAAGACATTATATCCAACAAAGTTAATTATTGTACCTTTATAACAAAGATTTGGACTGAAGAGATTTTAAATGATTTGGGAATAATGTTTATTGGATAAAGTATCTTGGCACAGGGAGTTGAAAGGGGAGAGTCAATCCAGTAAACTAAATTGACCTTCCTGCTTTGGCCAAAACTTGGGCAGGAATCCTTGAGTGGTATGAAACAGGTTTTCGCTTCATGGTCTGATTGGTCTTGTACAAGGATTTCAAAACCTGTCAAAGCAAGATCTTTTGATAGGCTGTCTCTCTTCCTCCTATTTTTTGCTAATGGTCCTCCACTATCTATTATTCAATACATGTAACAAATATGACAGCAATACTTGTGAGGCCCATGTTAGCAATCAAATTTATTGTGGCTGAAAGCTGCAACGGTCTATCGCTTACCTGGGACTTGCCTGTCCCAGCATTTCCAATGATGAAGACAGAGTGTCGGACAGCCAGCAGCTCCTCCAGCTGAACCACCTTAAGCACAAAATTGTCCTCAGCCTGCAGCTACAGATCCAGCAACGACTGCTTCACCACCTGACAACAGCACAAAGTACACTCTAAAGAGTAATACAACTGAATTTTACATTCAATACTATGGGAAAACATAACTACACTGCTACAGCGTGTATCTTCATCTTATGCTGAATTAATTCCACTACATCATTAACTAATTCCGCAACACAAACCAAAAAAATAAATGTGTGATTCTCTCACATTTTCTAATTCAAAATCTCTTTTCCTGGGAGCATCAAGGGCAGGGAAGAGATCTCCTATCAGTCCCATAAAGACTGGCATGTCATCCATCACAATCTTTGGGATGTTAAAGTCCCTCAGGGCTCTCATCAGAACCTGATCCTCGGGTAGACCCGGATCACCTCTTTTCAGGGATCCGGCCACCACCAGCACTGATTTAATGGCACGTAACCCCCAGTTGTAGTGATCCTGGGAAACATTAAATGAAAAAAGTTATATTCTCGGCAGAGACATCAGGCCTACTGCTGAGAGATCACAGTATGCCCCAGATAACGCTGTACCTGCCTTGAAAGGAGTTCTTTACACAGGGTGTACAGCGTGATGAATTTCCTAGCCAGTACTCTGGCCTCGATGAAGCCTTCTGCCACCAGCATGATCTCGCAAATCAGCTCAAAGTCGGGGACAACCATAGCACATGGTCTAAAAGAGCAGTAGGAAAGGAGTAAAATCAAAATAAAATGCAGAGGGAAAACACAGAAGAAGAGAGATATGAAAGCTGACACTACCTGAAAAGGGATTTCAGGTTCTCGGGCAGTTCGGCTCGACCAGCATAACCTGGGTTCATTGTAATAAAAACTCCTACTGTGGGAATCAGTTTGATTACTTCCCCCAGGAAGTTAAAGTTGGTTTTCTTGTCTCGGATACCATCCTGGACACATTTAACCTGAAATAAACATCATAAAACATCATAAACATAAACAACACAAAATGTAATGTTCCAGTACCACATTTCCATTGGTCAGCTCGCGTTCCAACAGTATTGTCATGAGACAATAACACACGGCCTCCTAATCTCTTAATAATATTATTGCAGTTTGTTACATTTTGAATACTAGAATGTTTCAGAGGTAACAGTATAGTAACCATTGCTAAGGACTATTATTTGACAACAGTTTGAAAGTTTACTGCCATCAGTAAAATAATTATACCTTGGTTAAATTACATCTGTCATATTTCCTGTGATCTAAATGCAAAAATAACTTATGAATCGGTTTTATAAAAGCAATAACACAAACCCATAAAATTGTGTCTTAATTGCTATTATTGTCATGGACATGCCGACAGTCGTGGCGAGTCACAGCCGTGTCAATAAGAGCAATAACACGTGCCATCTCGTGTCTTATAGCTTTAACATATAATATGCAATCAATTGTAATAGAATATTGCTAAAAGCATTCCTCAGATGACAGAGAAAATGCTCCTACCTGTACTGCAATGACAGACAACACTTCTACAGAAATTCTGTTTAACTCATCAAAGCACCCCCATGCCCCAGTCTGTGCCAGGCCTTTGCAAATGTCACCGCAAGACTGTGAAAAGAAAAAAGAAAAAAGAAAAAAGCATAGATAATTAAACACAAATTTCAAACAAAGACTTCTTAACTATAGTGACAATCAGACTATTTGAGTTTACAGAAAATTAACACTTTAGTTTTAGGCAATGAAACGCACTAAAACACCCTCCTCTTTTATTAGAACATATTGTGGTTAGGAGTTGGGCAGACAGGGGCTGACCAAAGTATCATTACTTTTTCTTTTATGATTCTGTTGATGGCTGCCATGTCCCCAATCTAACCTTGTAGTTCATTTGCTCTGAGCAGTTGAACACATAAACCATTATGCCTAGAGCTCTTCCAAGGTCTTTGGTAGTCTCCGTCGTTCCTGTCCCGGCAGGACCACCCAGGGCCCCGCCCATGATCAGGTGGAGCGACTGGGTGAGGGTGATGTAGCACTTGAGGCAACAACCAAATGCATGGTTTGTCTCATTGGTTAGACTTATAGAAGTTAGTTCACTTAAAAGCTCAGGCTGTTCAAAATGATGATCAAAGTCACAGAACTCGTTTTTCACACTTCATTCCAAAATCTACTTTCAATTTCAGAGTTGAAAGGCAGACTAGGACATTCAACCAAGTAATAGATTTTTTGTTGGCAGGTTCCACTGGCCAAAATGCAGGCGTGTCACCTAGCTGCCTTCCTGAGAGTTTACTTGTCTGTCAGTGGAGTGATGACCAAACGAAGAGTGTTCCCCAGGTATTCGTAGGAGTAACTGAACTGAGCATCACAGATTTTGGCAAAGCAATGGTTATTGACATCGTCCCAATAGTGTCGCAGCTGTGACTGCCACATAAATGCCTGTATGTTGTCAACCTTCAATGTCGACAGACCACAGGGGCAGAATGTTAACACCTTCCAGAGTTATAATTAATATCCTAAACAATGTCAATAATAAGTGCTGCGGTGAAAAAAAAAGCTTGTTGAAGGTATTAGTCTTTGTCACAGCATCTTTGTCCAATAATAGAGAAGGCCGAAATATATTGATGTATACTACCTTTATTGTGTTTTCACAATAAAAAGTTTATAGTAACTATAACTAGTTTTGACAAAAGAAACTTTCCTTGTTAGCGATAAGTTTGCTGAGAACATCCCTAGCATGTACATCAATTGCAGATAGTGCAGATAGTGCAGATAGTCATTATCTTCTGTCTGTCACCCCTGGAGAGTTGTCCAATCAGCAGCATGATCAAGGTGTTCAACTGGGTCACCTGCAAGGGCATGAAGACACCCAAGCAAGTGTCAACAGTGAGGAACCTCTAAAAGACAGTGCTCCCATGAAAAAATATCCCATGGTTAAATATATACATTAAATACAATACACCTGCTTTCTTAAATAGTCTTTGATGCCGTTTTCATAACCCCCCTCAAGTCTGGCAATTGCAGACCCCACCTCAGTGGTCCACCAAATCTGAGTTGTGGCCAGAGCGATCTGAAAAAGGAGGGTATCAGATCTATGATCATGGGATGCATTTTCAGCAACATTAAACCCTGAATCCTCTGCTCATTTTTTATCTGCTAAGCATAAATTATTCTAACAACATTCAATTGGTTATTTTTCAACAGTTTTTCAGGGAGAGAAACCACCCGCTATTGACATTGTGAGGCACGGTCATCAGAGGGGCTGAGCTGTGAAGAGAGAGTAAGGTTTTAACATCTTCAGGATTCAGACAGTCAGCTCATTGTCCTTTTCAAAGTGACTTTACAGCGGTTAACTAAAACAGAACAGGCCTATTGAAAACCTGAATTTTTAACTGAATTTAGAGGAGAAACCATATTGAACCAATTGATATACAGACCTGGGCAGGATAATCAAACAGCCAATGTTTTCTGGGCTTCTCCTCATAGGCCTGAACAGCTTCTCCAAAATCAACTTGCAAAGTAGTACGCATACGCTCCAAGACACGGTTCAACCACATTTCCACCTGCGCAGATGGGGGGTGGGGGATTGGTTTGGGGGTTGGTACACCCACAAAAACTTATTTTATTTCAAGAACAGAAAGTAAAACTTGCTTGGTGCTTACCTGTCCCGAGCAATCACAATCCCTATCAAATTTTACATACTAATTTTCCTTGCTGTACATTCCAAGAGCCACTTTAATGATGTGACCGCTCTCATCGAGTTGGAACTCTAGGTTGGACAGGCTGTCAAACAACTTTGACAAATGTTTGCTGACCTGTGAATCAAAAATACCAGTAAATAGTCAACTGAATTCAATAATAACAAAGGAAAGGACACAACATGTAAGAAGTTCAGTGCCTGGTAACTTAAAATCATGGGAGTAAGTTTAGGACATATTAGCATATACTGAATCAACATTTCATCGGGTTTCTAAGCAGAAACACTAGCCCTCAAATGGCTATTCTACACGCTAGACAATAGCAACTAATAACATTCACAGATGACGCAGTACAAGTGGCACCTCCATTGGATCATTCCCATTGGACAGAATGTCCAAGAGGTCAGCAGAAGACACAAAGTAGAATCTGGGGAAAGCCAGTCTCTTGGTTTCTAAGTATTCGGCAAGAGCCTTCTCACACTTCGCCAAGCTGGGGAGAAGCACAAAATGTTATTTAGGTCCAGTTTGCCGTGTATGCTGCTTGATAAGGCTATATTACTTTACATTTGAGACATTACATTTGAATCTCATTTTTTTAACTGATTTATCACCTATATCCTTACTGACGGGATGTTTATGATAAAGAAATGGAACAATAGGGGTCTCAAACTGCAACCCTCTCAGGCTGCAATGTCTGTGGGTTTCTGTTTAAACTCGCCCCAAAATTGTTTAACTGGATTGATTATGTGGATTGTTAATAATTATTCATTAGATACCTATTTGGAGTTTGAAAACCAGCAGCCTCTGCGACCTGGAAGGATTCCCATGGTTATAACTATGTAATGAATGCATGATGAGTTTGAGTCAAAGAGACTGATGATACATTTCATAATTGACATCCAATTACCCAGTCTCTAACTCCTCTAGCTTCTCCAAAAGGCCCTTCCTGTTTGTGGATTCAACTACATTTGTTGTTTTAACTGCAGCAGCCATGATTTCCTATAAAGCAAAATAGGTCAATTTCAGAAGGCTGTTTAAGATATCCATGGCTGAACCCTTTGTGCTAAAGCAATTTCAATCACCTTGAAATCAGCATCAATGCAGTCAAAGAGCTTGGAATCAACTGGCAACTGCGCCCGAATGTCTTCAGAACCGAGGAAGATGCTCTCCAGCTGGGTCCAGGTCCTCTGCACTTGGAACCAGATAGAGATGATGGAGTCGGCCATGGAGAGCTTTTGTTGCCAGCCAGAAACTTCCTCGAGAAGTGGGAGATGTACTTAGATGTCATCAGCGTCTGCAGCTGCACCTGGTTGTCCTCCAGGGTCTCCACCAGCTCCTCGTTGGGCTTGAGGAGCATGGTGCTGGTCCGACCGTGAGGTTCGTGATCAAACTGCATCGCACTCCACGTGCTGTCCAGCTCCTTTAGTGTCTGGAAAGAGAACACACAAAGTACTCTTCATGGCCAAGGTTTTGGAGAGCACAACATTTTATCTCCCCTTTACTAGGCTGAAGGCTTCTTTACCTTCTCCATGCCAAACTCCTTCACAGCTTTGTCAACAATGCTGCGCACTTCATCCTCAGACTTGTGCAGATTAAGTTTCAGCAAATCCCCAAGTGTTGTTTTCTCTGACATGGCAATTTTAACCTATGGGAAAGGATCCGAGGAGCATATGCAAAAATCAAGCTCAGTATACTCATATTTTAATTGGCAATACTACCACATTAAAACAAAATATTCCATTACTGCTTTCTTGAAATAAATAAAAATTTTCAGGTCAAATGTAAGCATAGACACCTTGGTGGCCTGCATTAGGTGTAGCCAATGCCAGTCCCTGATCGCTGGGTTCTGAAGGTCTCCCACAGCCCGCAGTATGGTCATCATATTCTTCACCATGCTGTCAAAGCCCTATGAATGCGTCCCACTCCCCCATCTCTTTCTCCAGGCCCTTTATATTTTTTGCGAATTTCTTTGTGTTGACTTCCATTTCTTCCACATTGATGTCTTTCCAAAGAGTGGTCTTCCATTCGTCTATATTCCCTTTCACCTGAGTTCAGAATGACCACAACCGCAGATCAAAGACACAGGGAAATATATTATTAGTTCCTTTTAATTGTCGCTGTTAAAATACATTGAAAGAAAACATGGTTTGTGAGATATGATGAATAGAAAATTTTTACCAGAATGATCATATCCCAAAGTTCTTTCAACAGAATTATTTCTTTTCGACAAGACTTCAGCTGTTTAAAATCAGGCACATTCACTTCAAAGAAGCTTGCTGACTTGGACAGAGCTACCATTTCTTGTTCCAATGATATTGTTTTGAGCCTAAGACATAAAAACATAACAGAACTCAATACGTTATAGTTATAGTACCATACAACATTCAAACCAAAGTGCTTTAGATTAGAGAAAAAGATCATTTTACTGTATTACCAAATCTGATACATTACCTCATCCAGTGCATTATGCGGGTTTTCAAAAGAAAAGCAGTAGAGTGGTTGTTGCTTAAATTTCTCTCTGAATTCATTCGGTTTGATCTGTGTAGTATACAATGAATCAGTCAATTGGATTTTGTAGGATTGTTTAAAGGCATTTGATGAAAAGATAATACAATAGAAATAAAAAATATCTAATACTTTGTTTATTGGTTTAACTTAAGAAATACCTCAAACTGCAGACATTCTCTGCCAATGATAATCCTTTTTTGTGCTAGAAGAGGTGCAACATTCTCCTTCACTTGGAGAGCTGTCTTTTTAACATTGTTCCAGTTTTCAGGGAGGTCCTAAAAGAACCGTGGTAACACAAAAATAAACACACACACACACACACACACACACATAGTGAATTATTAACATATTTCCAAACACTATGCCTAAATGAAGCCAGTTCTGTCATTATGTAAGAAGGGTTGAACTGTATTTCAATTTAAATGCAGCGAGGTGCTCCTCTTGCCTGCAGCAAAGTGTGAATTTCGTCTGGCAGCTCTTCTTCACACTCCTTCAGGAATTCAATGGTCTCTTTCAGAGGACCAAACATACTGTCAGTGGCCACTTGTCGGTCTTTCACCCTCATCAGGTGACCCATCACTTCCACCAGCCCCTGTTGTCTCCGTCGTCCAACGTTTTGGTAAAGCCGGTCTTAGCCTCTTTAATAAAAGCCTCCAGGTCCCTCAGGCTGGAGCAGAGAGACACAGGGTTATTACAAAGACACATTCACAATTAATGAGGGGAAACTAAGACCATCATCAAACATTTATTTTCAATATTTTACAAAAGGAAATTTCTACTGCAAATGAATTCTGCAAAATTAAAATAACTTAAAATACAACTATTCTTTTTTAGATCTCAATAATGTTAATGTAATGCTTTATGTAATGTGCTTATTATGAACATTAGTAAACAGCCATAATGTAATCCTTGCAAACTCTACCTATTAGTTACTCGGTCTATGAGATATTGTTTGAACATCAAGCTCCAGCATTTAATGATGTTCAACAGTGCATGTTTGAAAGGCCTGATGTCAATCTGGAGCCAGCAATGCACCAACGTGGAGTTCTCCATCTTGTTTACTTCGTCATACAGATTTCCATAGGTGTTGATCTGTCGGTACAATCAACATCATGTTACAATGTGCACCACCGACAGAGCTTCACTACTCAGCCAAGGCTCCCAGACAGCTCCACTTAATCTCTAAACTCCTTGATCGTGGGGGGATTCTCAGGCACGTTCTCCTCCCCATGGGCCTCAATCTCCTTCTGTATCAGCATGTGGCCATATATGAGGAACTGTTCCATGAATTTGTCACGGTCACCCTGCCACAGATAAGCATATTCATAAAGATGCTTCATGGCATTAATTAATTAATCACATTGTCCATGACTTCTTCTCTCAGCTCTGTGAGTTCTGGTATCTCTTCGAATTCTGCCTGGTACAGGGATACATAGTTATAACACCAAATTTTACATTTAATTATTTTCTTCGTTGTGGTAGCATTTACTGGTCCCGTTGATTCCACTTACTTGGTAGCTGGTTTTATTGCTAATAGACATCCGAGGGATCAGTTTTGCAGATTTGTACACATCATATATCAGGCTCTCCACAAGATCATAGAAGTCGTCTGCTATCCCATACCAATGGGATGGATAGAATGAGGCAGCCTCGCCCTCTAGTTCGAAACGCACTTCAAAAAGGACTAAGAGACACTGCACCACAACACGCTGTTAAAGCTTACCAGAGCACAGAGAGGACACTATCAATGTCAACTGCCATTTGATCATCAAATTCATTTGGGAATCAATACCTTAACTTCCATATTGCTAGTAAGGGACTGCAGAGATATGTGAACAACCTTGAAGAAGCCCTTACGAACCATGTCATCAATAAAGTCAACATATGACTTCCATGAGGATGTGCTGTCATCCGCTCTTAGCATTCTTTTATTTTCCTGAAATGAATGTAGAAGCTCTTTGACTACACCAATTCATATCATATATTTATTTATTAAAAGTATAATTCATTTACAATGTGTATTTATCATTGTGTGTGATTGTGTATGGAACTTTCGGTATAATGTGATACTTTAGAGCATTGAGTCTTTAGCTCTAAGCAACTGGCATTCTGTGGAGAAAGAATGTTGCTTTCGGAGTTTTTTCTGTTTAAATGAAGCTTATTTTGTATTTATTTGGGCATAAATGAAATATTTCACAATAATTTTCTTTCTATTGATCTGGACATGATCCCATCTTTTCAGTTTCATAAGCTTTGCTTACCTGAGTTAAAGCGTGAAGTTTTTCCCCAGTTTGTTTGATAACTGTATACTTCTTGTTAAGAATCGTTGGCCATCCATCAAAATCAAAAAGCAAATCTTTACTGTCCTTCCTCTCCAACATAGGACTAATTGACCACTCCTATAGCAGATGAAATCATACCAAAAATTTTAACATAGGAATAAATTACCATTGCTATAGCACAGAAAATCATACCAACAATCAAAAAGAGGATTAATTTCCTAATCCTGTAGTCATTTTAAAGAACGATACAATGCCAGACACAAACACTATTTTAGTTTTCAGGAAGATTTATGAGGTAGTTGAAGAGAAAAGATAATTCGATAAATAATTAATTTTTCAAAGAAAAAAATAATTAGAATTGCCCCAGGTAAAAATTTAAAATGTAGTATGTTTTTAAAAAAAGAGTAGTATATTTGTTTACTCCAGATGTAAATAGGACACCTGACATCTTTTTTTGACACAAAACTTTCAAACACACTTACCTCCATAATCACATTCATAGCTTCAATGTTAGACTTAGCCGAATTGATTCGACTTCAGAAGTCATGCAGCATATTTCGCATCTGCTGTATGTATTCCCACACACCTGGAGGTTTATGTGAAATGTATGAACAATGAATACATTTCAGGTTTAATATATTATACAGATTGAGCAATTGATCAATTGTTGCCATCAACAAGGGGTCTACCAAAATTACATAATGACTATTATTAGCTGTAGTATAATCTACAACTATGAGTCCAGAGGAATAAACCAGGGGTTACCATCACTATTCCAACCAATGATCTTTTCAGCTTGAGACAGTTTTTCATCTACAGTCTTTAATTCCTCAGTAATGAGAGGAAACTCAACAGGCAAGAAGTAAGAAAGAAATCACTGACATGTGCTCTGTTTAATCTTATCCCTGTAACGACGTGTGGCAGAACAACATACGATTGACGGATTGTCTTGAAGCTCTTCATTGGGAGCTGAATCCTGTCTCGTAGTTCCTGAGCCCATTTCAACTGTCCAGCTATGCGAGACGTGTTCTTTGCAATTGGAGGCACCCCTCTACGTGCTGCAGCTGCTGCCATCTGTGCGTCAAACACCAGCCTGGCTCTGTCCACCTCAGAGCTGAACATTTTAACCAGGTCTTTGTACTTGGAGGAGACTTGTGACTGGATATGCGGCCGATCCAAGATAAATGCAAACATGTCAAAAAGCTGAAAAGAAAGTTTATCAAAGTAAAGAATGAAGATTAGTAGGCATATTTGCTTCAATTTTGGTCTTACTTCTAAACTTCTATATGAAATGTAACAAATGTTATAGCATTAGCTGGAAAGGTACCGATTTCAAATAGGAGAACCTTAAAAGACCCCCCATTATTACTCAAATGACTCAAAAAAGGGAACAAAGCGCTTACTTTAACAGCTGACTCTGTGGATGCGCAGTCGTCAAACGCCTGACAGAGGATAATTCCCAGTCTTCTCTCATAATCAACAATTTGCCTCTGAAACTCTGTCAGGTTTTCCTCAAAGTTCTTGAAACAAAGGAAAATGCATGACTTAACATTTTGTCCAGCACTGCAAACTAAATTAACACATAACACTTTGAAAGTGTTAAAGAAGCCAGACGTACTTATGAAACAAATGTAAAAAACATGCTAAATAATATTTACAGTAAAAAATGATTCAGGGTAGGAATACTTACTTTGTTGCTTGTGTCAAGCGCATCATATTTGCACTCAGCAAACACTTTAACAAGCTCTAGAAACTCCTCATAAATGCTGGCCACCAGTATTCCCATGGCACAGCCTCTAACACCTTGGATTTCCACTTTGTCCAATTTCAGCAACTCCAGTGAGACCTGATATATCTCCTGAAAAAACAACAGCTTTAGGGTTATATTTTATAAAAGCAAGAATGATCACTAGATAAGAAATACCTTTAAAGTAATGTGATTGAGATGATTACCTCTATAGCTAGTAACCGTCGTAAAAATGCATCAAAATTTCTAAACACAACAGTTTTTCGTCTTTCTATCCTGAAAAAAATGTTATATTACTCTTCTGTGTTCTATTTAATCTAAACAGACAGACACAATAACAAAAAATATAAAATATTGGTATGAATCTGAAAATCAAATTATTCTGAGAAAAAAAAAAAAACTTACTTAAAAATATCTGCTCAAATCTGCACTGCACTGGTCATAAGCCTCTTGAAGAGCCACCAGAGTAAGAATACTCATCTTGATTTTTGATAGTACTTCGTCTATCTCTCCCTGAAGGCCCTTCATAACCTCTACTGGCCCAAGGAAATTTCTTGTCTACAATTTAAATATTAAATGTTAACTTTAAAACGTCTCAAAGAACACCCTAGTAAAATAAGTAATATAATAGAACCATGACAAAGTTTAGTGTGAGAGCTGAAATACAATTTGATTGTAAAATAAATAAATAATTGAAACATACATTGTGTTGTTTCACTACATACCATTTCAATGAACAGGCTGCATATCTCTTCCAGAATAACAATAATTCTGTCTGGACGGTTGTAATAATTTGACTTTGCCCCAGTCAAATAAACCAAATGCATCACAGCTCTGGTGTATGAGGTTAGCTAAACATAATAAATAAATCACTTAAAAGAACTAAGCTTAGGGTCAAAAGATCATTATGATTCAAATATAGAAATACATATACAATAATACATGTTTACCAGTGAATATTCCAACTGTTCAATCTCATCTAGCATCTTCTGCAGTGGTTTCAGGTAAAGAACAATATCCTGTGCTTCTTTCGGACCTGTGTTGGGTGGGGGGTGAGGAGTGGAGTCCATTGAAATATATATACTGATATGAGGAATCTTGCCTTTCAAGGCTCACCTTCCTTGACATCCTTGTATAAACTTTTCAAAACTGGCCAGGAAAAGCTTGCTGCAGTCTCCAGGATTTCTGCCATTTTCCGTACCTTTGGATTCACCAGCTTACAAATAGAATAAGAAAATGTTCATTCTCGACACCTCTTGCAAGCCTTATTAGATAATTACAACTAAATGACTTACACATATTAATCTATATATTACCTGTTGCTGTATGCATTCAAAGTTCATGAGCCTGTGGTTCCAGAAGTCAAACTTTAGGCAGGGGGTGTAACCCATCCAATATCGACTGCGCCTGGTCTTTAGATAGAACCTTTGTTACCTGATCAGTCTAGTCAGTAATAACTGTCTCGAATGTGTGCATTAACTTGGTGTCAATAGCACAAGAAACACTGCGGGGACAGGCAAAATACTCAATTCAAGTTGAACAGTGTATATGTGGACCAATAGTCAAATACTCATTGTTGTGCTTCACCTGGTAGTACTGTCAGAATCTCCCAAGGCATCTAAATGTTCTGGCAGAGGCAGGTACGTTCTACCTTTAATCTGACCACCAACCACAAATGCCTCATTCTTCAAGTTGTGTGTATGCCAAGATACATCATCATAGACCACCTTTGGCCAATGAGCAGTATTGGCTTTGTTGGTGTGTAAAGGATACACAATCTGTCAAACACACACACATTTGATAGAGTTCACACTAATTTGAACAGAATGATTTGTTTTGTATATTTGTCAAGCTTAACTTACTGAGAAAGAATAAAAGTGTTAGGAGACAATACAAATATGTATGTATACATGTGAAAATACTTTTTTGCCATTTAGCAGATTTTTGCTCTTATCCAGAGTGCTATAGTTAGCATTATATTCTACCTGTAACTTACTAAAACATGCTTTTTACTATATATTTGCTTATAAATACGTTGGTATACAATATGTATTACTAAAACAACTAACTAGACCAAAAAATAACCTCCTCGATAATTCCAAATATGGCATCAACAGGGGAATTTGATATATCTCCGGTGTATACGTTTCTAATGTTATCTTCGGTGATACATTCTTTGTCCCGTTTGACAAAATACACAGCCTTGTTTTTGAGAGTCTGTGGGAATCCATGGCTCGCAATAAGTTGTTCGGCATCATTTAGAGAGATTATCAGACTAACAGAGTCTGCCTTTTCAAAACAAATATCCATTAATACTTAATACAGATACTTAAGCCATTTGTCATGTTTTAACCTTAATGTCTGGAGCGTGAAGATCTGCAGATACTCAATTCTCTTATCTTCGACCTCCATAGTGGTTTAACTCTTGTGGTTTAACTCAAGCTAAACTGTTTCTTTCCTAGTGTTAAACGAAATGGTTTGCTAACTGGATTGAAAAAAATACTACCGAACAATTTAGTAAAATTGATCTCTACATTATTTTATTTTTTGTTCTACAATACTGTTAAAATAAAAATGTCTCAAGTTTTTGAGTTTGTGTCAGTAAACTGCTGTTAGCTATTCATGCACAACTGTCATAACGAGTTTTAACGACAGCGATAATCACGCGGTGTAAATTTTAAACCCCGCCAACTTTCCAAACCAAAAGGTACCCAAGATGTTTGGTAAGTCTTTGAATGTCCATATTTTTTGGTTTGTGTCTAGCGGTAGCGCTTGTAGTTTGGCAAACTTACATCATAAATTAATACCCAATCAAATTCAGAAAGTAGTTTTAGTAGCTCTTTCCAATGACATAATTTGTTTAATGAATTACATGTATTTTATATAAACGCCCCGCAGGTTCCAGGGAAGCATTAGGTGTGGTTGCACTAATGAAACCACACTCAGGTGCGCGAAAACAAAGATACAATCAGAGAGAATGGTTAAACTTGTAAAGTCTTGGGTGGATGGCTTTGTGGTGTATTTGGCTGTGAAATTTTTCAGCATATTTTGAAAAATTAACTTGACCTAGCTAACTAATGTATCAGTATATAAAGTTACTGATTTCAAGTTAATCCCAGTTCCATTTTACTCTAGCCTACAGGGCTTGAGTATGGGCCAAATAAAAAATAAAACGATTAGGTAAAACTCTAGTTAATTAGCGGCTTCTCCATCAACCACCAAATTGGCTGAATCTCTTGATTAGCTGGTTACAGCTTTTTCATTCGAGTCCAAATCGGGTAACCCGAGTCCACACTTATGGAGTTAACTATGAGGAGATTTGCTTTATTTTGGTTTTCCCCGGTTATTTGTTAAGTTATCTTATTTTGTTTAATTTGTTCAGAAAGTTGGCAAATTTTAATGGTGACACGACTCCCTGTCTCTGCCCACCACCGGACTGGGCACAGCCAGGCATGCTACAGACACCCACCCTGCAGTGGTCACGGACGGTTAAAGGGAGGCGGTCAAGCTTTATTTCCTTCAGTCACAGAAGACATAACTGAGTGTCTATACTCTAAAACTCATTTAAGGTGAGATTGATATTTCTCATTTAATTTGGGTAGATACATCTCGCCCGATTTTATTACGACTTAATAGAATAAAGAGAATATAGTAGATTTTGCGATTCCTTTGGCTGGTCTCACTTTTTGTTTATTTTAACTACTTCCTCTATATTGTAAGATTTCGAATGTATACTTTGTGAATAGAAGGTCTTTAAGCACCCCCTTCTGGTAAAAAATGAAAATGGCAAGAAAAAAATTAACTGGTGTCAATCAAAAAAATCTTTGATTGCATTCAATCCTACCGTAGCTTCTCCTTCTCTCCTACTTCAACCTGTTGTATCTGTAAAAAAATCTAGATATAATCCTAGATCCCAAGGGGTGAAAGGAAGAGTCATGGTGACATGGTACTGTCAACGTCGTACAAGTCAGTGTACCACACTCCAACAAATTCAATTTTATGACCGTGCCACAAAGATAAGGGCTAGCACTATGGTGCATTGACTGAAAACCCCTTATCAGTTTACACTTCTCATGGAAAAATTAAAACCTATACCTATTTTTAAGGTGTGAATTTTTTTTTTTTTTTTCCCCCTTCATGCCCCCTTATCCAAGTATCCTGCAGTGTCTTCTTACTTTGCAAGTTCTTTTAAATACTTAGCAGTTAAATATTTTCCTGCTTTTGTTGGACAGGGTGTGCCTTGATGAGACCTTGATCGTTATTGAGCTTTATTGTATTGGCTTAAGCACGTGTCTTGTTTCATTGTGCCCTACAATAGCTGATCAATAAGGTTTTGAAAACCGATTAAAAGTCTGGCTTTTAAAATTAGTTAGCTAGATTTCAGTGTTCAATGTTGCTATTACACCACCACACGGTGAAGACCATAGCTTGTAGAGCGTAATGAATGCAGCCAAAAGGAAAACGTTGCCTAATCCACTGACCCCCCCCCCCACTCTTTGTTTGCTTAAGGCAGAAGTATATTGCTTACTTTTAAGAGCTTCCTTTGGTTTACAGTAATACAACTGGAGCAGCAGTTAGTCACAGTAATTTCTGAGCAGTCTTGTTTCCTTATCACCAGAGTTATCTACACCGGTAAAATATCTGACATGCACCGTTTTCCCATAACACTTAAGATCTGCTTCCTCATTTCTTTTGTGGGGTTTAAAGTATCAGCATGAGCAGGAATGAAAACTCTTTAGTTCTCTAGACTAAAGGCTTACACACTCTATAAATGCAGAAGTATGGCTCAACCCGGAGGATGTAAACATCACACAATGACAGCATTAGAGACAAGAAAACCAAGGAGAGAAATTGGGGACAGTTTCAGTGCACTGTGAAATACCACGGGTTAGAAGCAAATCAAAGATCCAAAAATTATTGTATAAGTGTGTGAATCTTTAACAGCCAGATAACACTAGTTTAACTCCCTTTGCCATGAGATCAGTACTTTTGTCCTTGATTCTAATGCGTTGTTGCTTTGTAGTTGAGGGCACTGTAGCAGAAAGGTACTTTAGTTGTGGTTTCAAAGAGCAAAGAAAAACAGGTTTGTAATCATACAAATCAACCAAAACGCCCACGTGGGCAGGAAATGGAATTCCGGTTCTAGGCACTGCTCTGCTGAGTTTAAAAGCAAAGCGATCTTTAAAATCTTTAAAAAGGGCGAACATTATCTAATGTAAACTTTTTTTGCAACAAAAAAGAAAGTATCTTTAGTAAAGCTTTTCAAATTAACTTTATTTGCTTTATCAGCACTATATTACAATGCAATGATAGCAGTCTGAAATCAAAACAAGCAAAAATCTGACACTCTTGACTTTTGATAATTCAACACAAACTTCTATTTTGATAATAGAAAATGGACAGAAACCTATACATTTAATTATATACAGCCTTGATAAATAGACTAATACTGCTTAATCACTGAAGATGGTCGGATTGTATTTGTCTTCTCCATATTCAGTGCACTGGAATAAGTAAGGAAAAACTCAACAGAACAATACCAACGAAGATAACTGCTTAGCAACCAAAACATTAAGATCTGATGAAGATGGGGGACGGGGGGGGCTGCAATTTTAAAAAGAAGTTCATGGTAAATCACCGGTGGTATGTTTTCATCCATACGGAATGAGATACCGTGTGCCCTGGAAAGCAAATCTGGACTCTTGACGATAGAGGAAAAAATTGCCTTGAAACCGAGAGGAAGGCAAATTAAACGGGATGGTATTTCACATTTATGTATTGACAAAATAGTTTACATAAGAGGTAATTCTGAACTGGAGGAAAGAAAACCTTTGGGGTGACAGCAACTGTGACACCAAAGCAGTGCGACGGGGCAGAGGAAAGCTTTCGTCCCTTCATCTATAGGGCCACATGGGGATCCCTGGGATATTGCGTGGGGGCCGGCTGTGATGTGAGACCCCCTAAGGACCAAGTATAAATTACAAACCTGTCACTTCTTTCATTAACACGGCTGCACAGAAGTGGAACAAAAGTCAAGTCAACAGAAAAAAAAACACACTACAACATTCTTCTGTAACACAAGAAAAAATAAACAACGTAAAAATGGCAGACAATGTACATGAGCACTTAATGATTAGGTAAATCTAACCAAATCCAACCGGAAAATTCATAGGCTTATTTTGTCCTTCCACTTACACATGAAAGAAACACTTATTTTCTGCCACTGTTGTGCTTCACATGGGTACTGCTGCCTTTTACCTGCTTTTTAGGTAATGGAGAGGAAAAGCACTGAGCTTGACGGTGAAAGGTTGTCCTCTCTGCGAGGTCTTCGACGATACTATAGTCTCCACAGTGCTGTCTGAGGAACTAGCCTTCGCCAGAAATGGTGTACAGCAGCATTAGACACGCTTCTACTTCCTTTTGTTTCAGACTTATTCTGTTACTTCTCTCCTTCAACGAACACAATAGCCATTCCTAGATACTCATGAGATACCTGAACTAACCTGGATCACCTGACCAGAGCGATGTCATCGATCTTACCATCTCTCCTCCACTGCATTCCAAACCATTTCCTTATGCCCACCGCCGCCTCCCCCCCCCCCGCCCCCTTCAGCTGAGATTGCTAAAGTGGGCAAAACTGGGCACCTGTGCAAGCATTTTAGTGGCTCCCTGAAGAGGGCCAAAAAGGAACAGACACATAAACACATATAAAACAACAACAGTAAAGGCATGTAAGCAACAAAAGTTTCATTTCCCCTTTCCTTCCCCATGTCACACAGGGATCCGGTTTAATTCCCTGCCAAGGAACTAAACTAAATTTGAACAAATAACCGAAAATGTAACCGAAATCCAAATAAAGGGGCTGAAAACATACCCTTAAAATCTAGGACTGCCACCCCCCCCCAAAAAAAGAGCACAAGAGTACAAGGGCCTTTGTAAAAATAGATGCACATTGCCTATATCTATACAAATTAAAGCACATTGAGGAAAGGCTCTCTGAGTGGGACATTTTTTATGTAAGCAAGTTATGCCACATTCAGTCAGAATTACTGAGTTAACAGGGATTGTGTGTGTGTGTGTATAAGAAGGTGTCTTTTTAGACATTTCTGTTTGCAAGGGCTCCCTGAAATGTGGATTGGGGGCACAGTGAGAGTAAGGGCAGCTCCCAAATTGCGGGACGGGGCAAGGGAAACATCCGAACATTAGAGAGGTGGGAGGTGGTGAGAAGAAAGGCTCTCCTCAGAGCCTCCAGCCAGTTCCCAGAATGCCCTCTGCTACATCATCTGAGTCCCAGTGCTCCAGGGAGAAAGAAACCCCCCCCAGCGCCCCGGCCCGTTTGAAAACAGGTCCCCCGCTTCGTAGCCTGAACAGGTCTACACAGCCAGTCGCACAAGCGCAAAGAAGTCCTGCTGGAGGTCTAGTGTCTCTTCATGGACGAGACCTTTTTCTTCCTGGCCGCCAACATCTCGTAGAAAGGGTCCCTGCTAATGGCCGCTCTGAGGGCAGAGTGGGAGAAAGATTGGGATTAGGGAGAAGAGGTGGCTTGCCTCCCTGCACTGTTCCTGGCTGCCCTCGGAGGAAGGACAAAGAGGATGGGGAAAACGCAGAGGACAAATTCCAATTGTGTGTTACTGAGCACATCTGTGTGTGTGGGGCTTGCTGTGTTATCACGCTACTGTCACCATGCATGGGTTGTGTGTAACTATAAAATGGCAATTTAAAAAGACTCCATTTCCACCCATGTGGTGATGAGTCCCTTTCCTTCCTTTCCTTCCTACTTTAGGTCATATGCCCACATGAACACGTAGACACACACACACACACACACACAGGTCTATACAATCATACACTCTCACTTGATGCTGTTGATCCACTCGTCCTTTTCCTCGGTGGTGGGGGCAGAGATGCGGTAGAAGGTGTGGTTCCCCTCCACCACCCGGCCATCCGCCTCTGTCTTACAGGCCTTGATCACCTGGTCCTTGTTATCGGGGATGAAGAGCTCAAAGCAGTTCTGCAGAACGTGACAGGAAGGGCCGGTCAAAGAAAGAAACAGGCAGAAGGCATGTGGCCCCAAGCTTTAATTATGCAACCACCTCTTTCTATTCATTGTGAGGGACCGTGCACACATGGCTTCATAAAGAGGACAAAAAAGGGACAAAAACAATGTAGATTCCAAACCGCAAATTGGAACGCTGAGAGAAGAGGAGCTGTCATTGGTTCCAGTAAAATGGTCAGAGGCAAGAAGTGTGTACCTATCTATGTTTGAAGTGAGGTGTCCACTTCTAAAGGAAGCATGATAAAAGAGTTGCGAGAGGAGGGGTTCTATGCACCCCTAAAGAAACTTTAACGAGGGGCGAGCGCATCTCTGGTTTTAATAAACCAGTGTGGAAAAGCAGTTTACTTTGAGGTGGACTACCCTGGCCCTTGAGAGCCGCAGCTCTTCATTGTTTAACCGACGTTACTGGTTGCCCCTGATCTAGTCAGTCAGCTTTAAATTGGGCAAGGGGATTTCAGGTCCAAAAACAAACTGAGATAAGGGTAGGGACCTACTGGCTTCTTAGAGTCGTCCACTTCTCGGATACTGAGATTCTCCAGTGGAATGATCCCTCTGGGCTCCTTATCCTGGAAGGGAGAGAGGGGTGAGAGCAAGAGAAAGAGATTTGATGTTTCAATACACCTTTCCTCACAAGAGGAAGCTTTAGGTTTGGTTTATTAAAAATTTAATAAACTAAAATATTCCAGTAGGAAGCATTAAAATAGCTGGGGTAAAGTGTACTTTTAAAAAAAACATTAGCAAATACTAAATTTGTTACTCAAGGAAACAGAAACAGAGAGAAAGTGCATTCTGGGATATGTAGTTTGAGCATGGATACTCACTGTGGTGTACTCAAAGTAATATAGACAGTTGTCAGTGAGGATGAACCACCTTCTTTTCCAGGTTTTCACCCGTCCACCTGAAAAAGCCAAAAAAAACGCAAGTCAGGTGAGGTCAGGCGTGACGGCGCCGACAACAACAAACGCAAACACAAAGCAGCACGGAGGGATGGCAACGGCAGACAGGCACATGGACAGACACACTGACTCGCAGCTGCACTCGTGGACTTTTACTGCAGGCCGAGGGCTGAGTCTCCCACTCTCCTCATACACTAACCCCCATTCCAGCGCTAAGGCTAAATCTTCAACAGGCGTGCACACCCCTTTGACCTTCACACCAAGCAGCAGCACAAACGTGCAATGCACCCAAGTGCCCTCTTCCTGTGCTCAGAGCCTGCCCATACAGGCCAGACGGTTTAGATTAGAACAGGGCAACACACACGTGCGCAAGCACTCACACAAAATAAACAGGCACTGGCTCCTAAAAGATCTGCCACTGTCTCCTTTGACGGTGTGACACAAGGGCCACATGGTTGGGTGGGGGTGGAAAAGGATGTTTCCAATACGGCCTTCAGTAGTGCAGTCTCTTTCAACAACTTTTAATTTCGACAAACTGGAATTTGCTGCAGGAAAGGTCACACACTGACTGATGACACGCCACTGGCGTAGGACTGTTATCCTTCACTCTACTAGTCTCTGTGCAGATGCAAACACAGCCACCCAGAACCAAAACAGGGGCATTAGATGGACCACAACCCCATTTATGAACACCGACATCCTCAGCAGCAGCATTGTGGGGTGGCACACAGAGCAGAGACAGACAACAGCACGCAGCTGCAGAGCTGACTGGACCATTGGGTTGAGCGGAGCTATCGCCACTCGGGGGGAGCCAGTCACACTGATTGGAGTACTGGACAGCAGCGGAGTGGACTGTCAGACATGCACCTGCACGCACATGCACATGGGGGCACCAGTGCACCATCAGTGTTGCTCAGGGGTCTGCTAAAGTGGAAAAGATTGAGGTTTCTCAAATTACCTTCTCAAAGCCTCTCCCTCTGAACAGATTTACTGTTGGTGTGCTGTGAATTGCTCAAGACAACTCTAGTACAGCTAAATTAAGATTCTTCACCAGTTTTTCCTTCCTCTCACCATGACCTCCAACAACCTGTCGATTTCTTATATATTACCACCAGTAACCGAAAACACACTGCTCCGTCCGTCTACATCCACCACCTCCATAACAAACACTCTAGTGCCCCCACCTGGCCATTCCGCTGCAGTCCGGCACCACCCCAGGGAGCGCGCTCATTGATACTTTTGATGGTTTTCTGCATGAATTAGAACACATAGCCTGAGTCGCTTTGGCACAGATGCAGTAGTCCCATCTCGTCCATCCCGGCAGGCTGTGGTAGGACCAAAACTGCTTGCTTTTAATCGTGGTTTATAAAATCAGGCAGGCTGGCAGATCAGTTATTCCAGTTTTCTGCTCTTTTGCTTCAGGCCACTTTTTATTTTGGTAGCAAAATAACACATTTTGGTGGAAAGGAGATGAGAGATGACCCAGGGTGGGTCTGCATGTTCACAGGGTGTTTTCTCTCTCTCTCTCTCTCTCTCGCTCTCGGAGGATACTGAGGGGAATACTGCAGCTTCCAAAAACAAAACCCGCAAGACTTGACCACCACAGCGACAGAGATGAACGACTCTTCGCTAGTAACAAACAAAGACCCACAGGACCGACCACCACAGCGACAGAGATGATGAACTCCCCACTAGTCACAAGCAACGGCAAAGGACACGGAGAAGCGCCACATGGACAAACCACCAGCCAAGATTAATCAACTAAGGAACAAATTAAACTCATTTTTTTTAAATTAAATAACTGTTAAATAAAATTTAAATTAAAATTAAGGCATGGCAGACCACCAAAAAGCACCTGGGAGCAGAGCTAGGAACTACAGCTGGGTAGGAGCGAGTGTACATACCTCCTGGAGGAAGACAACAGCCAAAATCATGGAAACAAACATACAAACAAAGAAATGAGGAAGAAAAGAAAACAAAATAATATTAAATCATATGAAATTATACCCTGGGCACTTGTTGGGGAAAAGATCTGGAGCAAAGCTTTACAAAGATCGCTCTTCGGAAATAGGCCGCAGATAAACCACAATGGTGAAAATTTATATCAACACGTATTGCTCAGGGAAGGTAGAGCTGTAGTGTATGCAGGTTATTGTTCTACCTCACCACTTCATTCTTACAAAAAAAGTCCTTATCTGGATAGGAAATAATTTCACCTGGTGTTTCCAGGTGTACGTCAGACACTGATTAGGAGGTAGCTTGAAAACCCACAGGCACTCGGGCTCTCGAGGACCGGGGGCAGGCCATCCCAGCATCAGAGTGAATTACAATCAATTGTAGCACCCAGAGAAGGGGAACAGTAGAGCAGTTCTTCAATTTGCCCAACAGAGGGAGCATCAGCCAAAAGCAAAGGTCTATGAGTCCCATAATGCACTTTGTTGCATCTGATGCACTCCCTATAAAAAAAAACAGTGTCTCTGACTGGCTAGTTAATTATCTGTTCCGGCAGCTTTTCAAGCTTGAATTTTAGGAACGTGCGCATTTTCGGGACGGGGGTGAGGTGCTTCTTCAGTGGTGCAGTGCTAACACCTGGTGGATCAGGCTTTAGCTGGGTCTGAACAAATTGCTAATACCTGGAGGATCAGGCTTTAGTTGGGTCTAAACACAGCGCTAATAACTGGAGGTGCAGGCTTCCGTTCAGGTCTAAACACAGTGCTAATACCTGGAGATGCAGGCTCCAGTTCAGATCTGAAGACAGTGTGAATAACCGAGCAGTGTGCACGGGTGAGTTGGGGGCTGTTTTCTGCATGAGTGAGACATAGAAAGTGAGTATATCAGGTATGCGAGGGTGTTTGCATGCGTGTCTGTCATAAATCCACCTAAGTGTGTGTCCGCAGGTGCGCGAGTGGCATGGTGGACACTGTCCTGGAAACAGTCCTGGCCAACTGCAGTATCGGGGTTTTTGCCAACCCACTTGGTCATAGCTGCCAACGCAGCAGCCAAAGCATGGGCTCCAATGTGACTGCCATGCACCGGGAATGAACAAAGAGATGATTGTATCGTTCTGCTCTTTATATCTGTATTAGAAGAAGAGGGATTTTTGTTTGCAGCTCTTTAGTCGTTTGTATATTTTTGGGGATACCATGCGGCCAGGAATAATCAGGCTTTGTTTTTAATCTGCCTGGGGAGCGTTCCGTTTGGGCCGAGGAAACCTTCCTTTTTCAGCTGAAGGGGGACGAGGGGGAAGAGATAAGGCACTCAATTATTGCACCACCATGGTCAGAGGAGCCACGGTCGGAGGGTGCATTTAGAGTAGTCCCTCCCCCCAGAATGATGGAGGCACCAGGAGGAGTCCTGATGAAGATCCTCTTAATGAATGGCCAGCAGGGTGATTTGGCAGGCGAGCGACTAGCCAATCGGGGCTGGTCATCTTGAGTGCAGATTTTCAATTATCTAGAGACAAATAACGCTTTCAAAGCAATTCAGAATGAATTAATCCAACAGAAAAATAAATAGTCCTAAAAGGTGTGTGTGAGAGCCTTTTATTCCAATGAGTTTTTCTGTGTGACAGTTACTCATAGTGCTATCTAGTTAATTAATTATATGAGAAATTAACTTGTCTGTTAGAATCCCTGGAGACTGAAATTATGACACATTTGGGTAGGCAGTGGGTTCTGCCTCTATTCGCAAATGATTACTGACAAAGCTGGGTTTGAAAGGACAAATGATGTAACAGGAAGGTCAGGTACCACGTTTGTATCCTATTATCAGAAATTAAATAACTTTATCCAAGTAAAGACTTAAATGGTAACTACTTAAATCAATTTTTTTTCTCCTTAATCCATGACAGCCTAGCAGTATGGGGTTTTGCTGTGTGAGCGCGATGGAGAGCAAGCTTGCGTCCATGGATCTGCCCGTCACTTTTGAGTTCCCCACTTTCTGAAAGCCACTTCCACCGGGGCCCTGTGTTGTCACAGCCGCCTGGCAGGTACGGAGGCCGTGAAGAGGTCATTAAAAAAACACAGTCAGTCTGCGGGGGCCTGAGTCAGCGCAGTGGGTCAGTAGGGGTTCTTAGTCTCGTGGGGCGATCCCGGGGAAGTCAGTCCGCCGCTAGTCCCAGCCCCACCGCTCACTCACCCAGCTTGAGGAGCCACCCCTCGCGATCAGGGTTGAAGAAGGTGTGCGTGAGGTCATTGCCGTCGTCCTCTGGGATTTTGAAGGGCTCATTCTTGATGCTCTCGTACAGGTTCTGTAAGGGCAAGAACCCACAGGGGTCAGTACAGGGAGGGTGAGAGACAGGAACAAAAGAGAATTAAATATTTTAGGTTCTTTAGGTGCAGAAACATTTTAGCCTGTTCTTGTGCAGGACGAGCAGGAAGGAAACACACAGACCCGCAGCAGATCCTCAGGCAGGTCGCCCCCATCGTTGATACCCCGGTTCATGGCGATGAAGCGCTCCACCGTGGGCTTGTCCTTCACGTTGGGGTTGTGCAGGCTGGTGTTGAGCATGATGATGGCAAAAGAGAGGACGTAGCAGGTGTCTGTGGGGAAGCGAGATTTACAACCGAGCACCGTGATGGGCTGAGCATCGGTACCCGCTTGGTGAAGGGTGTGAGACTGGTTCTATCTCCAGCATTGAAGTGGGGAGAGCTGGAGCTAAGCACTAATGCACTGTTTAAATATATATGACAATGATCCAGGCTGAAAGGAAGGCTTTTTGGAACAAAGGAGATAAGTGCGGGTGTGTCAGTGAGCCTGAGTGAAAGAATATAGTTTGGTGCGTTGATAAGAGAGAAATAGGATGGGGTGGAGTGAGGGGGGGTTTGATAAGTACTCGTAAGAGAGCAAAAGTGGATAAAGTTGTTTTAGTGAGTGAGCAAGTAAGAGATCGAGTGAGTGTTCTCGTGACATCAAACACACTGATGTCCCACTCATTGCATGTATATCAATAAATTAATTTTAAAAATGAGTCACATACACACACTATCGCACGCGGACACATACACAGAAACCCTACCTGTGGACTGAAAGACGCCAGGATTACACTGGCAGTAGCGCTGGGCGAAGGCCTCCATCATACGGTCGATCTTCTGTGCCTCTCCTGGCAACCGAAAGCTCCACAGGAACTGCCTACATGAATGGAATCCAAAAGCTGTAGTTTAGTGACAGTCGTCAACTATTCAGACTAGTCAAAGGGGGACAGGGTCTCTTTCAGGGAAAGCCTTACATCCAAAGCTACATAAAGTGCTTCTCTGACAGTATCACTGAGTTAAGACATGTCGGGGCTATGCCGGGTACCCGTGGAGGTCTCACCTGAGGGCCTGGACCAGGTTCAGGTCCGTGAACTCATGTAGCTCCACAAAGGCGTGTAGAACCTGGATGTTGAAGTCATCCCTACAGCACAGACAAAAACACTGACATCAGCAGGTCGAATGACAAGCACCACGGGGACTGAGGTACAGCCAGTACATGGCTTCTGTTGATGGCCAACCATGTCCACATTCTTCTCTCTGCCCCTAACTGCAGAATTCGCCTGACCCATACCTTTAATGACACTTGAAACCGCTGCTGCAAAAGAGGGGGGAGATCATTTGGATAACTGCCTAGACCTCACAGGCCTAATGTGACGACGCCAGAGGCCAGGAGGCTAGGCTCAAACCTCTCCAGAAATTATGTCCGGACTGTGCATAAACAAGAAGTGGTCTGGTGGCGTTCTGCAAGCGTTGTTCAGCTCCTCCAATGCCCTTCCCTCTCCCCGCTCCCTGACAGTGGCCAAGATTGAGGTTAAACCATGTTCGTATCCTTGATCTTCTCCCTGTTCTGAATTTTTTCGGGGCAAAAGGAGTTCAGCAAGGGAAAGACTAGGCAATCGAGCAGCCAAACAGCCAGCACAAACTGTTGGGCCTTCACCTTCCCCCTCCGCATTTGCTGCCCACGGAACGCACAGCAACCAGGCAGGGTCTATCTAGGAGGGTAATCTCCTATTACTGCGGAGGATAGGCTGGCATAGAGACAGGGGTTTCAGAACAGCATCCCGATTTACAAAAACAGACAAATGAATAAACCGATAAATGAGGATCACTGTGCTTGTTCCTCAGCCAGCGCTATAAATCCCTAACCAAATCGTAAAGAGGATTCTGCATGGCCGTTCCAGCGGCACGCCTAAAGCTCAGGTACTATAGCGACTATAGCCTGGACACATGGTTGGTTAATGGCAGTGGGTTGTGAGTGTGTTCACCCACACTGGGAGCCGGAACAGTACTGGCAAAAGGGCTGCACTGTGACTGAGGGCTGGGGCGAGGAGTGTGAAACATGAGGTTAGGCCAGGGTCCCTTTGGGAAGACGGTAGTACTGAAATAGCACAGGGAAGCTGGCCAGCACCCGCCCTGCGCTGTGACCTACACACGCTCTCATTTAGTCCCTACGTGTGCCGCGGGGTGACCCACCAAACAGTGATTTCCCGACATTTGCCCCACTAATCCATATTTACGTACAGATTAAAAGATAATTAGTATAATAAGACAAGGTTGAGCCATTTTAACATTAAATGGCTACATTTTTGACTGTTCCTGCGGCTTATTGGGCCTACACCTCCCTGACTGAAAGAGTCACTAATTTGGCAGGTCCCATTACAAGAGTACATCACCGTGTCCTCTTGTGCTTTTCCCTCTCTGGGCGGGAAACGAAAAACTTTCCCTGTCTGTAGAGTCTTTGAGTGAACCGGCCTTGTTGTGCGCAGCGCAAACCAGATTACATCATGGCCGACACCTTGCTCTCACAAGATTCATAACGCAACAGACACATCCTCGACTGTCAGGTTATGCAATAAAGATGAGGCAAGTGTCACACGGCCTCCAGATCGAGTTCTCATTGGAAACAATGAGCAAGACAGACAGACCCAGCCGCCTCCCTGTGGCAATTGGCAGGAAACCCCTGTCTCCTGGAAAGACCGCACTACACTACACCACACCACACCCCTCAACCAGGGATAGTAACCCTAGATAGATACCCTTTACTGCTGGATAAAAGAGGAACAAGCCTGTAATGAACTACGATTTCTTTGAGAAGGAAGTAGGTGAACAACTGCTAAATCTACAGACAGACAGAGAAAGACAGCCTGTCAGGGCTGCAGTGCATTCAGCTGTCAAACGATCTGCTCATGCTGTCAGATGAGTGTGTGCACATGCTTATACACAATCACACGAACACTAACAGGAATGGGCGGCTCTGACCTTTCCCCCAGGTAATCCCCGATGGCTGTCTTGTTCAGCCCCTCTCCCTTGTATAGGAACTGGGCGATGTCCTCACAGGTGTTCTTCAGCAGGTCATTCTCGATCAGAAACTGGATCCCCTGAGAAAAGTGGAGTATTTGCTCTTCAAAACCAACAGCCCGTTGTGTGACCGGCGCACCATGACCCGTTGGTGCCAACAGCGCAGCACTACTACACAAATTATTATTAGAACAATGATTTAAAAAAAAAAGTAATTTCAATGTGTCTGATGCCCTTATCCTGGGAAACTAACACAATATAGGCAGGTAACATGGTAACATGAACACCCCTACCTTTTTGGGGTCCATGTTGAATTTCTTGCGGCCCATGGCCACCTGTTTATTCCTCTGCATGTTTTTCCTGAGGAACAAAGTTGGGTTTTGGTCAAGGTTGTGCAGATAAACAAAATCAGCATTGCTGAACAGTGAAGCGTGGCGTTCCTGACGGGACCTTATTTCCCATGACGCATTGGGGTCCTGCCGCCTTTAACCAGCTCTGTGGGTGCTCTGAATTTAGTGGCCTATCAAGGTGCACGATAACCCTGGTGGTATGACAGATCTTTCCCGGGCACCAGAAGGAGACGGAGGTAGGCTAGCTTCCGAGCTCACATTCATCACCACGCCTACACCATGCCCTCCTGATGCATGGGGTCACCCTGGCACTTAAAATTTTGTCATAGAAAAGCCCCTGCTCCCCACACAAACGCCACGCTTCAACTTGTGGGGTGATCAGAGTCCTGTAAGAGTTCTGTGTTTGGTCAGGGGAGCAAAAAAACTAAAAACTAACTAGTAATATGAATTATGTAATGGGCGAGTCGAAGCTCCGGTTACCCTTGTCTGAGGCCTGTGAGCTGTGGGAATGAAGGAGGCCAGAGCCAAGGCTACTCTATACAGAGAGGGAGTGCACTTTGGTGGAGGGATTCACCCCCCACACCCTCACTACAACGTCTCTGAATGCAGCCCTGAATTATTCACCAAGGCCCTCGTCGGGATGGGACTGGGCCATAAAACATTTAAAGCGGCCCTTTGAAGTCGGCAGACAGACAGACGTTCAAGGAGGACAGGCCATAACTATTTAATGAATGAAGGAAGTTTACGGTCAATCTCAACACGTGTTTTAACTGGCCTTTCACCTTCAGGTCAACTGAAGAACCCAACACACGCAGTGAGACAGAAAGAGCACGACGTAACCCCTTGACCTGATACCCCAAACAGTGGAGGAGGACAACAAACACAGAACATGGCTGATAAGACACACAGGCTACGTGAGGCTAAATGAGGTGACTCGTTGCTTACCTCTCTTCAGTAGAACCAAGGTTCTCGATCTCGGACGTCACCTCTGCTATCTCATCCTTCAGGCGCTGCAGGGGAAGTGAGAGAAGGCGCACAAGGTCAACTAGGACCAAGTCATGACGATGTGGTGGAGGGGTGTACAGCAATCGATACCACAGAGGCGCAGGAGGGATCGCTGGTATGGGGACAGTAGGAATGAGGGCACATTGCATCAAAGGAAACAGCCAATTGGCTCCCCAGGAGATTTGAGGGATTTGAGTATTTAGAGCCTTTAATGCATGTCGGAGTTGGCAGGGGGGGTCTGTATGGTAAAGGACTTTGGGGGGGGGGGGGGGGGGC
>JAOVYW010000039.1:81572-96652 GCA_025775045.1 Hiodon tergisus | reverse complement strand
ATCCTGCGGTCTCTATGCTTGGATAAAGGAGGAGGGTTGACTGGATGGGTGCAGATATACTGGTTGTAAAGAACAAGACGTTTGAAATTCGAAGCATAAACTGCTTATAACACCTAGTGGCGCAATGCCCATGGATCTTCAGAAGAAGTCACAAATATGTACATGTATATTTTACAGCCTTTTTTTCTCAAAAACACTTTTTTCAACTTCCTTTTTAGGTACATAAACCAAATTTTGTCTTATAGAAGTTTGTTTAGGTAATGAATTTTTCTATTGATGCTTTATTATTTTTAAAAACATCTTCGAGATGCATGTACTTTTTCATAAATTATGTTTTGCACAAAAATCCCTCTGTAAAATGTCCAGAAATGTGTGCCTACTTAAATTTTTTTATTTTTTTTCCTCAAAGCCTTACTTTCTCAGTCCTCAAAGAGCACCGGATTCCCTTTTTTGTAGGAGAAAAAAAAAGCAAGTGGATGCCACTCTGGCATTCTGCTAGGTGTCAATCACCTATGCTGAATGCCCCAGGCAACTGACTCTGAGAAGTTTTAACTAAATTAAACTGTTTAATTTTTTTAAAATTTTTTATATTATACACTATATGGACAAAAGTATTGGGCTACACTTCTTAATCATTGAATTCAGGTGTTTAATTCAGTTCCATCGCCACAGGTGTATAAAATCAAGCACCTAGCCATGAAGTCTGCCTTTACAAACATTTGTGAAAGAATGGGTCGTTCTAAAGAGCTCACTGAATTTGAGCATGGTACTGTAATAGAATGCCACCATTGCAACAAGTCTGTTCGTGAAATTTCTTCCCTCCTAGATATTCCACTATCAACTTTAAGTGGTATTGCAACGTGGAAGCGTTTAGGAACCACAGCAGCTCAGCCATGACATGGCAGACCACATAAAGTTACAGAGCGGGTTCGCCGAGTGCTGAGGCGCATGATGCGTAAAAGTCGCCACTGCTCTGCTGACTCAAGAACTGCAGAGTTACAAACCTCCTCTGGCATTAACATCAGCACAAAAACTGTGTGCCGGGAGCATCATGGCATGGGTTTCCTTGGTCGAGCAGCTGTATCGGTCGACAGATATAGGGTTTTGCCGATACCACTTACTAATTTGGGAAGGCTGAAAATTGATCCTGAATGAAAAACAACACTTAAAGTAAAATAATTCAGAACTTTATAACAAAAATAAACAGTACTAACTGAACCATGAAAAAGTTTTTTACTTTAAAAAATGAAATAAATATATACATATTAGTATATGAACTATATTAATACATTTTAAAGTAAATAAAAGATATACATCTAAACTGAACCAAAGAGTAACACTCCAAATAGCATGAATAAAAACAGATACGTCAAAAATGAATTTAAATCCGATGCGTTTCTGATTTGTTCATGCAGTCAAGAGAAATGTATAAAGATATTTTTCTCAAATCACTCACTACTATACAACTAAGCTGGCTAAAGCATAACATGTGACTGGATAGAAACGAATGGAAATTGATGGTAATGAATTGTAACATTCCTGACATTTAGGTAGGACATGTTTTTTGTCACATTGTTCCAACCGCTTGAGGATAGCTTTTATGTTGGCGTCCTGTCAGATTGTCGGAAAACATACTGCTGTTCTCTATTAATGCAGCATCTAGTCAAAAAATTAATTACTTTATAATGATATGACAACTTTTACTGTATACATACTTTTTTAGTAGCTGGTGTTTAAAATCTGCATTGTTCAGCTTCGTGCAGTGTTCCGCTGCATTCAATGTGCAGTCTCACGTGTCAAAACAACCACCACAAGGCATCAGTGATAGTTTTTATTTTGCCTCTAGAGGCCGCTGTCATACTGTATAATGACAGCACGCCCTGTCCAGCCGCTCCTGCACCAGACACAACGGGATACAACTGGGAAAACCTATCAGTGTGAATTTTTCCCGATAACCGATAGTTCCAGAAATCGGCATCGGTGCCGATTAATCGACAAAACAGATATATCGGTCAACCTCTAGTATGGAAGCCTTACATCACCAAGCACAATGCCAAGCGTCGGATAGAGAGGTGTAAAGAACGCTGCCACTGGACTCTGGAGCAGTAGAAATTTGTTCTGTGGAGTGACGAATCACGCTTCTCTATCTGGCAGTCTGATGGACGAGTCTGGGTTTGGCGAATGCCAGGAGAATGTTTCCTGCCGGACTACATTGTGCCAACTGTAAAGTTTGGTGGAGGAGGGATAATGCTATGGGGTTGTTTTTCTGGGGTTGGCCTAGGCCTGAAGGGAAATGTTAATGCCTCAGCTTACCAAGACATTTTGGAAAATTCTATGCATCCAACTTTGTGGAAACAGTTTGGGGAAGGCCCTTTTCTGTTCCAGGATGACTGTGCCCCAGTGGACAAAGCAAGGTCCATAAAGGGATGCCTGCCTGGGGGCCACAGGGGCCACACAGCAGTTCAAATCAAGTCCTCCTGGGCCATTATGGGTCTATTTACGTATTTATGCCCAGACACCCAAGTGCAAGGGTTGTCTCTCAGAAGGCAACTCGAAGAGACTGTAATCATTCAGTATCTTTTCAATTGCAGTTAGGGGAATTTGGTATTGAACCACTCCAGCAAGAGACACATTTGTGACAAACGTAATCATCTAAGATGTCATCTTTGAGTTTGTTGACATTTTTAAGGTTTGTTGAGGTTCCCCCCGACTTTGTTAACGTAATCCCTTTTCAGAAAACCCGTCAACTGTCTTTAGAGGTGCGAAAGTAGAACAAATCCTAATCACTGCGTTTCAATGCAATACTCAAAGTGAAGCTGCCACCGAAGTGGAAAAATGGGCACCTGCTGAAATAGCAGGCTGCATCTGCTCAGCACACAGAAATTCCAGGAGGAGACTAGCTATCATCCAGTGCAAAAAAACAAAACTGAAAGACACACGTAATAATAATTTACGTGTTTGTGATTTTATATATATAATTATAAAAGCACTCAGTTAAACAGAACACCGAGACGTAACCTGGGAATTTTAAACCCTGAAAGGGACATCAGGTTACATCACCTCAATATGACTGCATGAATAGGGTGGACACAGCAGAGGGTGAGAGCCAAGCCTTTCCGAAAAGATGCAGTATGGATTCGGCAAAAGTCATTGGGGCTGTGTCTTATGGTTTGATGAAATCAAAATTGAGCTTTACCAACATGCTCCCTGCGCTATTTGGCACCAATAGAGTAAAGTACATTCTAAGAAAAACACACCTATTGTGAAATATGGAGTTATGGTATTTTGCCCTCAGGATGTTACACATAATTTGGGACCTTGTTTAAACATTTAGTCATTTAATATCTTGTAAACTCTGTAATAAGGATAAAAATGAGTACAAAATTAATATTCCAGCATAACAATGGTCCCAAGCATGCATTGTAATTTACAAAGAAATGGTTAAAGCCATGGATTGCGGCCATCGCAATCTCCTGACCGTTATTTAAGTGAACATTAGTGGGTTTGAAGAAAGCAGTTAACCAAGACATCAGTTGAATTTTTCCATGGAGCAATCTTAAAGAATACCTAAGGAAACATGCCACAACCTGAAAAAACACTACCAGAATCATCATCTCCGTGTGGTCAAAGCAAAAGGTGATCTATAAAGTACTCATTGGCCGGGGTGTGAATAATGTTGATGACTGGGTTTTTAAAACACCACACCATTCCGGGGAATAAAAATGTTGCTTTTTATCAGTTGTTTGTGTTACAATTAAGTAAAAATAATAATTTTCTTTTTATAGAATAATGCCTTTAGTAACATTTAACAATATTTAAAGTCTGTGTCCATAAATTACTTTATATAAAAGATTAAATAGAAAACACTACAAGAAACTGGAACCAGCAGGACCTAAATTGGTTAGTTGCTGTTGATTTTATTTTCAGTTGAAACCAGCAACTGCAATGGGTAATCAATCATTTTTGATTAAAACAATGCGTATTCAAAAACCGGTTTAGAAATACCACTCCCATGCACTTCGAAATGCTCCAGTGTTATTAGACAAATAGGCAAAATTAGGAAACTCCTTTTGAGTTTAGTAATTTACTGAGGCTGTCCGCATAGCTACAAATCAATCCAAAGGTAAAAACTCAGATAACTATTTCGATAATGAAAAAGTCACCTGCTCTCTACCTTGTGAAATTTTGGCAATGGTAATTCAGTTTATTACATTTTAATCCTCTAAGTATCCAGGGACAAGAAAAACCAGTTTTATATCATGCAGCGTGCATTTAGGAGTGGTTAAAATGTTATACAGACAGAAGACAGGATTTAAACATAATTTCCTAAAAAGAAAACTGCCTAAAATAAAATGTTCACACCTATTTTAACAGTTAGTTACATATTCTTCCATCTATAGACCTTTTTGTAATGTAGTTGACCACCCCATAATGTTTTTTTTAATGTAATTTAACACCCCTTTCCTTCCTGCCATAAAGTTATTATTACAATTGGTTTCTTTTTTTCTCATTAACAGGTGAGACATGATGACAATTCTGTAAAGCATATGTTTAGAACCGTAATATAAATTTTAATTATGCATCATCACACAAACTTAAATTTGTTTTTACACAGGCAGACCACAACTATTTTTAAAAAGTAGTTCACATTTGGGTTGTAATACATTTTTAAAATGTTGGTAAACAATTTCTTCACATCGTCTGTCATCTTACTGAATTAGTTTAATACATGTCTCATAAGCAATGGGAAAAGTTTTTTAAATTGAAATTAGAAACGTTCTCTTGGGGTAAACTTGTTACTCACCCACTGCAGTAGTATACTGGAAGTAGTTTACAGGTATTCTTTTAAAATAAAAACTAAAACTAAATTTCTTGCGCAAAGTTGCCTTAAATCACATAGCTTCTAAGTTGTACATCCATTTATTTAAAAGTGTAATTTCACTATTGGCACACTTTGGGATGCAGCGACAAAGTCAAAACTGTGACTCAGAATAAACTTGTCTAAGACTAAGAGATGTGTTACCAATACCCTGAAAGATGCTGTGACGTCAGGAGGTGTGGGTGGATCAACAATGAACTAGGCATCAATTGCAATACAGTTCTGTAAAAGCCCTGGCTAATAGTGACTGTTAATTCACCCTGAAAGCCTCTCCCTACGAGGATACACTGTGTTGAGGTGGAAAATCGTCATGAAGTGGAGTAGTAATATAAGTAGTACTTTGTTGATCCCAAACATAGCACACACATGAAAATTATTTATAAATCAATGACAACAACTGTTTGAGTCATCTTTATGTTGTTATTTAATTCACAATGAAAATCTATAGTTTACATTTACACAATTATTTGAATTTCTCATTAGAAATATGTTTGTATTGTATGTATTTGGAAGGTCAGCATTCCTTTTAAATCTCTTATTTGAGACACTTACCTAGCGCTTGCTTTTGTTTTTCTAATTGATGCAACTTTATTTATTGTGAATAAGCACAACGACCGTCATCCATCCAGATCGTACATTTTATGTAATATTTATGGAACATTAAATTTGTTTAAAAATAAAAACTCTCTAGAATAAACATCTTTTGGGGTGACCCATTAGTAGGTATAACCTTTTGGAGTCCTAATATGGGTATCTACCATAATCTAGATTTTGCATTTACAATATAACATTTAGAAATGCTGTTATACTGAGCAAGTACAAAGAGAGACCATTCAGAAATTCAGTGAGAGACAGAATAACAAAAAAATCCATAAAAACACATTTCAAAAATATTATAAATTGATTTGCATTTTAATGAGTGTAATACGTATTTCATGCCCTCTCAATCAGAAAGATTTCGGGCTCCCAGGTGTCTTTTATTCAGGTAACAAGCTGAGATTAGGAAGTACTCCTAACAATCAATCAATCAGATTCCAAACTCTCCACCATGGCCAACACCAAAGAGCTGTCCAAGGATGTCAGGGACAAGATTGTAGACCTACACAAGGCTGGAATGGGCTACAAGACCATCGCCAAGCAGCTTGGTGAGAAGGTGTGACAACAGTTGGTGCGATTTATTCGCAAATGGAAGAGACACAAAACAACTGTCAATCTCCCTCGGTCTGGGGCTCCATGCAAGATCTCACCTTGCAATGATCATGAGAACGGTGATGATTCATCCCAGAACTACACAGGAGGATCTTGTCAATGATCTCAAGGCAGCTGGAACCATGGTCACCAAGAAAACAATTGGTAACACACTATGCTGTGAAGGACTGAAATCCTGCAGCACCCACAAGGTCCCCCTGCTCAAGAAAGCACATGTACAGGCCCGTCTGAAGTTTGCCAATGAACATCTGAATGATTCAGAGGAGAACTGGGTGAAAGTGTTGTCGAAAGTGTTATGCTTTGGGGGTGTTTTTCTGCTAAGGGGACAGGATAACTTCACTGCATCAAAGGGACGATGGCCAGGGCCATGTACCATCAAATCTTGGGTGAGAACCTCCTTCCCTCAGCCAGGGCATTGAAAATGGGTCGTGGATGGGTATTCCAGCATGACAATGACTCAAAACACACGGCCAAGGCAACAAAGTAGTGGCTCAAGAAGAAACACATTAAGGTCCTGGAGTGGCCTATCTCCAGACCTTAATCCACAGAAAATCTGTGGAGGGAGCTGAAGGTTCGAGTTGCCAAACGTCAGCCACGAAACCTTAATGACTTGGAGAAGATCTGCAAAGAGGAGTGGGACAAAATCCCCCCTGAGATGTGTGCAAACCTGGTGGCCAACTACAAGAAACAAGGGTTTTGGCACCAAGTACTAAGTCATGTTTTGCAGAGGGGTCAAATACTTATTTCACTTATTGAAAAGCAAATCAATTTATAACAATCCATGTGTTTTTCTGGATTTTTTATTTGTTATTCTGTCTCTCGCTGTTAAAATAAACCTTTGTGCAAACGCACAAAATCAGCAGGGGATCACATACTTCTTTCCCTCACTGTATGTCATTATGTCATTCATGTCATTATGATATCATTTTTTTAATTATCAGTGTAAAACAAACACCCAGTAAGAGTGTACAATTAACTTTCATGTAGCTGGATATTTAGTGAAATACTTTGGGTTATATTCTTTGCTAATCCAGTCGTTATTTGTTATTTTGTAAGTATCTTATCTTTTCTACTCATAAAATGAAAATAGTATTAAATACAGTTATGTAAAGTGCAATTACTATGTTGCTAAAGTTTTTATTTGGCCCCAGCCTTCCGTGAACTTCCCACTCTTGATGAACAGGGCCTGACCAATGAAGGTAGGCCTATTAGTAGTGAAGGGACAGTGAGAAAAGCTCTTAGCACCTGAAATATTATATAGCTATGTGCCATCCTCCCTCATGACCTCTACTTCTGGCCAGAAACCCACCACCACAATCATGCAAACCAGGAGAAGAGGGTAATGTGAATTAAAAGATTTTTATTTTTCACAGGGTATCTGACATCACACAACGTCGACAAGTGCCTACAACAAACTTAAGTTACATTAAGTCTCAATGATAATCAGGGACATCAGTAACATTTGAACATATTTTGGGCTCAGCCCAAGCTCCATGATTTTGGTAGTTATCACAATCATACACAAAGCAATAGTTTGGTAGTTTGTTTAAAAAGACGCATTTTTTACGTCACGTTTAACAATACTTTAGCCCTCCCAAGTGTAAAGACCACAGAATTACTGATACTACTACTATTTTTTTTTGTGCCAGAATAATACTCCATATATTTTACGACTGTTGATTATTGCAGAAATGTTAACAACAGAAAATGAATGGATTGCCAACAATAATTTTGTATGTTTTTAAAATAACTTTTGAGTTATCTGAGTGTTTGAGAATTATGTAGCAGCCACGATTTTAACTGCAGTCTTACAAGCCAAAGGCAGTGAAGTTGCCACATTACTAAATAGCCCATGCCTCTTGCAAGTGTTTGAGAATGCATTTTTTAATGTTTTAATATGACTTGTGCTAAAGGTCCCCTACACTCCTTATATTCATTTGATATTTCCATCTACAGCAGAAGGTGGCATAGTAGTTACCCCAAGTTGTTTCATCTAGCGAATAAATGCAGTGCAGAGTAAGGCAGCGTACTGTGAACAGATGAGGCAGCTGTATAAATGGCTACATGTAAAATAGAAATTAACTTTGGATCCAATAGCAAAGCAAATAAATAATATACATTTGTAAAGATTAAATATTATATTTAAGTTACTCTGAACAATGCCAAAATAAACAGGTAATAACAAGGTACTTTTTAGAACTTAAACGTGGATTTTAAATTAGGACTGTGGAACCCCAGAAGGAGAGGTTCCCTAAGTTTGGGGTTTTTATCCTAGTTTTATTGTGTAAAATAAATACATTTCAGAAAATTTCGCAGAGGCACAAGGTAAAAGTTTTTCCAAGGCATATTCAGCAGCAAAAGGTCAAGTTTGTGACTTTTGAACAGTTTTCTTGCATTTGATTAATCTCCTCAACATAGGCCTGTATACAATAAGGAATGAACCCAAAAAGGGGGGTCTTAAGGGCTTACCAGTGTGGCAGTGTTAGCCTTTGTTTTAAGTCTTATCTGACACAGTAGCATTCTTTCCAAGGTGTGGACGTAGAAACTGCTTTGATATTGCCACTCCTACATATTCAAGTAAACAGCTTATTAACCAGTCATGCTCCAATTGTTTGTCAGATTAATTACTTTTTTCCCTCCAGAATCATAAACACTGCATTAATCCATCAGTCAATTGTGCTATAAAAAGTACCTTCATTATTAAGCAGTGCAGATCTGTGACTGTGAATAGGTTAGTTTCATAATAGTCCGCTAACATACCACAGTCAGCAACAAACAGAAGCTCGCACTGGAACCTGATTACTACCCTCAATGACTCATTGGACCCAAACCCAATAGCCTGACCAGTTTCTCAAAAGTGGATTCTTAAATATATAATGCTAATGAATCACGATGGATGAACTAATTAATAAAAAATAAAAAATAAAGGTTCAACCTGAAATGCCTGATACCATTAATTGTCAGATAATACTGAGCACTCCACCCTCTTTACAAATAGTAACAAAAACCATCAGACTTTCAAACAAATTGGATTTGTCAATCCCGTCATGCAAGAGAAATACTATGACATTGTATGAAACACCATTTAATGCTGGGAACAATTATATATTTATATAACAAGAAAAGCATAATAAAAGTTCGTATAAAGCATTAAAAATAATCAATTTTCATGCATACCTTTGTTTTGCATGACATCAATTTTAAATGGTATGTGCTGCGTTTGAAAATGTATTTCAATATTTATCAGGTTTCCTGTGGAGTATGTGTATTTAAATGACCTTTAGGCCATTAATTAATCAATTAAAACACAAAGTTATTGACAAATATCAGGTACCCATTAAAGCCCAGTCAAAATGTTCACTTATCTTGACTGTCTATCTTTTATTTTGACAATATAGAAATTGAGTAATGTAACTTCACAAGAGAGATTAATATTTTATTTTCTCATCTGTTATAAAATATGATTATGTTTAAATACTATTAAACAATTGCGAATAAAGTAATGTTGCGTGGAAGCACTAACCCCTGCAACAATAAGATAATTATCAGGATATGCACATTTGTGAAAAATATTCAAGCTGTCTTGCAAAAACAAGAAGAAAGAATTAGGGAGTAGTTGAACAGCAACTCCTTGTATGACAAGCGGGAATAATAATGTGCCCTTGAGAAGAAACTGAGTGTCCTGGTTGAAGTATGTTAACAGTGATTTGTGTGTTTTTAAACTTAAATGGGACTGCGGAAAGAAATGGATCCCTTCAAGGTTGCCTTCCAGCATATTGTTGTCACTTAACATGGTCTACATACTCTACATTCTCAGGAATCTGTATCATAGAAGCACTGATGTGTCATCCTTTTGTTTTGTGGATTGTGCACTTTTAAGATTTTAAACACTGACATGTTCGCATACCCATGATGTCATTGAACTCTCATATTTGCATTTTTAACTTCAACGTCTTATCAGATCCCTTAGATTGCAGGCACCTGATTGACATGGCAACAAGCAGGTAGACCCATTATTGATTTGCAAATCAAGATTGTGGTATCTGCTCAATGATTATAACAATCAACTATTAACATCGATTTCTACAGTTGTTTTGAACTATGAACAACCACATCTGAATCTGAACATAAAAACGGAACCTTTTTCACATACAGGCTAACCTACATTTGAAATGCATATACCACAACCAGTTGGAAGCTGCAAATGCTGTATAGCCAATTCAGACAAAGGTAGTGAAAACAGTCTGTGTAATCAAGTTTGTGTTTTGTATACTAAAACATCTTAACTTTTGTTTGCAGTTCTGCAATTGACAAATATAACGTGTAAGTGCTATAAACTGGACATTTCCTGTGTATGCTACTTACATGATTTTGCATGGATTCTCATAACTTTGAGGAGAAACTGGTGAGCTGCTAACAGAAACTGACAAATGTGGGTCTGAAGTGGAGAGAAAGTAAATTTAGTTAAGTTGCTTGCTAAATATACCCATTTTTGTGTTTTAAAAATATTTTTTTTAAAGAAAAAGATTTTAAAATGTTAACATTTGAATAGCTTCTTTATCTTTCTTGATAAAAATGTATTGCTGCATTTGACTGAAAATAAAAAAAGAATAGAAAAAGTGATGCATCATGATATTTCAAAAATAATATCATGGCATACCGTGATTATAGTATTTACGTTCATACTGGTTTATCACCCACCCCTACCTATATCAAAGCTTGATCAAAACTACATTTCAGCCATCTGGGCGAAGGAAGATGGATGAGAGTGGCACTTAGGATTTTGCACACAAATTACACTCATATACAGTCTGGAGAAATTGTCCATTACCAGTGTTCTCGCACCCTTAAAGCAGGCTGGCAGCTAACCATTGATTGCTCAGAGCAAATAGATACACCTTTATTTAACTTTATTTGGAAAAACGTGATATCTTTGCAAGTGATTACTCCAAGGTTCTCATTGTTCAACATCATATAACTTGGTTTTGGCAGGAACACTGAGAGTTTGAAGGTCACATAAAGTTAACATGCCAATTCCCATTTTATATAGTTTTTTATATAATATGTGCGTGGCATTTCCAACAATGATTTCATGGAAATCGATCACCCGATTTACAGTGTACTGCTACCAGGTGGTGTGCATGAGTCATAAGCCTGCTCCACCAGTGAAAGAATGCAAAAACATTAATCAATCCTAACAGTACTATGGACTGAACAGAATGGAAAGTTAAAGCCTAAATAATTAATTTTATAGAAGGGGAGGTGCTCCTCTAAGTCGGCAGACAATGAGTTTTAAGATGTTCAGAAGTTTTCTGTGCCTCCATACTCCAGAGTACACGGTCTACCTTGGAAGTCCCCAAAAGAGCAAATAGTTATAGAGGATGTGCACCTGATATCCACTAAATGGCATTATTCTTGTAGGACCAGTATGTCCAGATAACATCACCATCACCCTCAAACAACTTCACTTTTAACAACATGTATTCATTCAAGTCTTGCTGGGGCCTGTAAATGATTGTTTATTTTAATTTTAAGTTTTTTTTGTTTTTTTTACTAGCTGTAGCTGGAAAACTGGGGCTTAAAAACAAGCAGTTCTGGGAGAGAGAGAGAATACTGAACTGATAGGTACCAGTTTCAGTGGCACTTACTTTTGCTTTGGTTTTGCTTTGTTTTATTTCATGGTTAGTTTTGTTGGGGTTTTCAGGTGAGTCTGTGGCAGACTGCCTTCATCTTTCTGTTTGTTTGTTTCTGTTTGTTTCCAAATTTTCTGCATTTTCTGGGGCTGTACATGGAATACATTGGGCGGAAGGATCTCAGCGATGGAGGGTACCAGATACTGCTGCCACGAGATATAGCGTTGAGGCGGTCTTCCGCCATTGAGGGAATTGAATATCGCTGAAGAGGGATCCGTGTATTCATATACATGAGCTAGTTTAGAGCCCTGTTGAGTTGAAGGCTGTGAATGAGAAGGTCACCAGCAGCCTGTTTTCCACATGGAGTAGAGGGAGTTTGGACCTGGGATCTGGATTGTGTTTGGGTTTAGTGTGGAAGTGAGTCTCAGAGTACAACGACCTGAATGACATCTCTGTGGAGTCCTGCTGCAGAGCTGAGTGGAGCCATGTGGTCCAAACAGTTGGGGCAATGGCAGTGATCCAACACAACAGAGGAGGTCCTTCATTAGTCAGTTACGGCCGTTTTACCTCTGGACTCGGTCTGGCATTAGGTCCCTCAAGTATATTCAGGTGTGGAGGACAATATGTAGTGGTAGTCGCTCATTTGAAAACCTTGCTGTGCACGTTTACTGCTATTATGACTACAGTGGGCTAAGCAGGGGTGGGATGCCACCACCGATCCTGCCTTTAGCTCGTAGTGGGCTGGCAGAAAAGGGACAGACAATCTATTCATGTTGCCCTCCCGTGACATGGGTGGAGAACTGTGGCGGAAAAATAGACAATGATTATTTGTGAAAGTAGAAGCAGTTAGGAAATCTGAGGCCTACACTTCACATTACCCCAGATCCCATAAGGCCTCCTGCTCAGTGACGTGTACCGTTTTATTTTTGGTTCTTTTATTGTGCATTTATTTTCTCACTACATGGGCACATAACCTCCTTTCATAGAAAAGTGTGTAGTGGATAAAATAATGCTGTAATTAAAAAAATGGGATGTTTTATTTGTCTAAAACTGGTCCCAGTTGGACCAAAATGTATGTATCCTAGTCGAAAATCGGAGAAATAACATCCAGTGCAGTCTGGTTATAAGAATCAATTCTGTTCCTGAAAATTATTCATAAAACTGGACTTGTAATTAATTAATGACTTGGAAGGTCTAGTTTTAAACATGTTTTCAATTGGGAAATTATTTTGATGTAATGTGGGACCCTATTATTTAAAAATTGACAATAGCCAATGACTGACAAATTCTGCTAAATGTTATGCGGAAGCAAGACAGATTAAGAATTGATATTAATAAAAAACTCCTAGGCAGGCTGCATTGTTATGTTTGATAGATGGATGGGTTTGCCTATTCCTGCTTAAACATTAATGAATTCCTTCCTTTTGGGTTTGGTGCGGGTTCTATTGTTATTGTCACACCTGCATACCCCCTGGCTTTTTCTAATACGTAAATGCCTATAGAAGCCTGTGGAACATTAACATAGGGCATTACCATGGAGATATCAGTTTACAATGAAGAATGTTCTAACTGGAAGATGTTTTCTCTGCATGTAATGTTTGTGATAAAGGTACGGGAATTCCACTGTTATGAACCAGCATCATAAGATCCAGTGGCTCTGGGTCGATGGTCTTCTGTTGGAATACCTGGGACAAGATGCACTCAGATCAATTATAATGTTGGATACTAACCCCAAACTTACAATGTAAAAATCCAGTGAATAAAATCACTCCACTGGAATACTCCCAAACCTCAGGAAATTTAACATTGCCACCATCTAGAACTTCTAAAGCCTGTGGCAGGTAATCATTTCTCACCCCTTTCTGCATTTACCAAGCAGTCAGGCCATGTCAACACATCCATCACATCGATAAGGATCATGAGAATGTATTAATCCAACGTGATAATTCAAAAATCAATTCAGTTCTAATAGATAGTGACATCACTCCCCGGAGTTGATAATCGGCTCCTTCAGCTTGGGACTTCTGTCTTTAGTTTAACATGCAAATTGTCTGAAGATTCTGCATCAGGGTGAAGGTGAAGGAATGCAGGTTCAAAGTCTAGACAGGGGCCCTGCACTCAATGAGTACACTGAAGATTTGAACTGCATCGGCTAACATAGCTCACAGCTGGATTTCAACCATTTCGTTACCACGGAATGGAAACCAAAGTTCCTGTCCGGGAGAGACGCTTAGGGCTAGGAGCCTTTTTGGACAGTGTTATGTACCGGTGTAAAGAAATGAGAAATTCCTAGATAAACTATTGTCGGTTACGACTGTGTCCAATTGTCTAATTATTATTTTACATGTTTGGTCTGAGAGGATCATAAAATGCTTGCCTAATTGTGATAAAAATTTGTTAAGGAATTACATTGTGCAGACTATGGGCCTGAACCAAATCAAAGCAATTGTGAAAAGGTTCCCATGATAAAAACTCATTAAGAGTCGGGTGGTGGAGATAGGGGAGCGGACTGTTATAGCTCAACCAAATCTGAAGATCGCTTGCGATAACCCGTATCTCCTTATGTGGGTCTTGATTGTTTTGTAAGCTTTGTCCAATTAGCCATAGCGTATTGGACGAAACACCTCAAAACGACCTAAACATCTCAGAGCGGCACACTGACCACGTATATCAAAAAACCTGCACGTTAAACTTTTCTTTTGGTAAGAAAAAAGTAATCCTGTAACTGTTATTGTATTTTTTTCAATCACAAAAATAATCTTGCCAGTTAAAATTTTTTTTATGAATAGTTTATATGCAAGTGTCATTTTCAAAACTTTGTATAAAAAACATACCAGCAAAATATTAAGAGGGTTAAAGAGGGCTTTAGAACATTTTTCAGTATTGATGGTTCAGAGCACAGATTTAGCTTTCTTTCAAGTACTTCTTGAGCTTCTTGTCTAATGTAATCTTTCCTTGTTGTCTCTTTAACAAAACTATTTTCACAAGTTTGATTGACTGTTTAAATATATCAAAAATTATCTCCACAAATTATACCTGAATAAATAAACCGATAAACAACTGTGCTTGAGGTAGAGCTGGCCACAGTGACACAGAAAAGGCTAAAGCCTTTTACATTTGTCTTTAGGGGAATCCACAGTTTTCATTGAGGAAAATGAGCATGTCCACTAACCTGACTCATACACGACTAATGTGACACATAACCTTCATGGAAATTCGTAAGTAGTAAATAAAAATAATATCTACTAAAAATGATGTTCACTAAGTCACTCAAAAAAGGTAGTAGCGTTTTTACAAGAGAGCTACTTCTCTGCGTGGTTTCAAGCACGAGACCGACACTGTTTAACAGGAATTATGCT
>JAOVYW010000039.1:46480-62922 GCA_025775045.1 Hiodon tergisus | reverse complement strand
CGCCTCAGTTTTTAATTGGTTATAATATAGAGTAAATCCAGTACCCTGCTCTTCCTTGAGAGTTCCGTGTTGTGCTTTGTTTCCTCGCTCACTTTTACAGACATGGAGGTTGAAAGTCTCTGGGGAAAAGCTGCTCCAGTCCTCACTTTCCGTTTTAATTTCTTCAGATTTCAAAGTCTGTAAACATTCCTGCTCTGTAGTAGCAAGAGGTTCCATCTTGCGCAAAAGAGTGGTGACAGAAAAATCGTGCGAGTGTTTATTTCTCAGACAGAGGGTGTGTATTTGAAAACTTCTGTAAAGTCTATGCCTTCCTCTGTAAGATTATTCCCCATCGATTTATGTTAAAAATGGAAGTAGGGTCATTACGAGTTACTGCTACAAAACATTTAGGGTCATTACTGATCCGATATGATTGGCTTAACGAGTTAGACAGCTTAAAACAATTTCAAACTGTGTAAATGTTTGCTTTTGTTTTTCCAGCCATGGACCTCCTCATTCCCACCCGGCCTTGGGATGTCCTCGGTCATCAGACTCCGCTGTAACTCCAAAGGCATCTCCCCCACATCAACCATGGGAGCACAAACAGGCCATTACATTATTGGCCATTACACTATTTAATGACTATCAATTAATTATTTGGTCCGATGTCTTGATCTCTTTAGTCCAGGCTCACACTACCACTTCCCACAGTGTCTGGCAGCATCTGAAGAGACAAGGATTGCGCCCATTATTTGTAAACATGATTAAATAAGCACGTGACTAAATGTCACATATCTATGAGATGGAAGTCTGGAGTGCACATTACAAGCAGCAATAAACGCTTTTCCACCCTAGAAATATGTATCTTAATTACAATAACACGGTATTGGAATTTTAAAACACTTTGGAAAAGAATACGAATGCAGTTTTTGTTTTAAAAGCTTTTGAACTTTAAAAAAAGTTCTTATTTCGCGTAAGCAAAAAGATTATGAGACGAAAACACCGAAATATGGATGATCTAAACCGCTAATCTCAGTAGTAACATTACATTCCTACATTAATTGACGTGTTACTTAACTTTTAAATGTGCATAAAACCGAATAAGATATTAATGATTCAGTGACATAATATTGTACAAATGTATGACTACGTAGTCATACAAGAGACGGCATTGGTTTTACGCTTATACTGAAGCTCTATGTCAAACCGCTAGGAAACTCCTACTTAATAAGGTCTGGAGCCGGAAGTCCGTTGCGCCTGCCGCTGGCAAAATTTCACTAGCTCCACGCAAAAGGGAAAAATGTCATTATCATTGTAATGCGAATACGCATTAAGACACAAGCACGTGAAATGTCACATATGTATTTTAGTAAATCTACATTTGTCGAATTTTATTTACGTCGGGGCGGCATAAACGAAGTAACAGACATGTTCCAATTGTGTACATCTCAAACGCGGATAATGATATTTTAAGGAACAGGTAACGGCAACTCACACGTAGAGAGAAGAAATCTCGACTGCGCACGTGGATCTTCCTCCAGATAAAAAAAAGAATGTTGTTGTTGCAGAAGCACTTCCTACTCCTATAGATACGATGCTAGAACCAGCTACATGCTATTTAAACATTAAATATACCCCAACTTTCAATCTTATACATTTGTGTAAACTGTATCGAATATAATAAAAATAAATGTGTAACACAGAAAATAAAACACAAAAATAATGGGTTGCTCTAAAAGAGAAACATCGTAGAGAAGCCTGCAGCTAGTAGGCGTTTATTTATACAAAGAAACTCCCCTCGATGCCCTCATTGGACAGTTTGCTTTTCTAAATTAGCAGAGAGTGTGGACTAACTAGACCATCTCGGTCAGTATTGTGTAATCATTACGCTTGCCTCTGGTAAAGACAGTGAAATAGGCTAGGCTTATTTGACCGGTTATAAGTAATAACTGTTACATATTTTATATAATTGTATATCTTAACGCGTTGCTATATATCTAACGTAAGGAATTAAAATGACATTACGTTACATTTTGAACCGAATTTATCCTTCACACGTATACGCTGATGTGCATACGAGTTAAACTCAAGCCATTGCGACCCAATGATCGTTGGCTAATGATCCCGTTAGCCTTATGGTTGCCGTTTTCAACAACACGTGTGGATTGCAAGAGTACTGCCGGTTTGATTTTTTTAAATTTAGCTGTCGCCCACACTCGGGTTTTCACGATACCAGAATTTTTAACGTCGGTACGGTACCAGTTTCATGACAATCGATACCACCAAATTGTGTACATTTCAAACGCGTGTAATAATATATTTAGGACTAGGTGACAGCAACTCACATGTAGAGAGAAGTCGACTGGAAGCAACGAAAATTGAAATCTCAACAGCGCACTTGGTCTTCCTCCTGTTAGAAAATGTTGTCCCAGAAGCACGTTCTACCCCTAGCCATGAGGCCAGAACCAACTGTTTAGCAGTTAAATATTACAAATACCATATATTTAAATCATACACATTTGTGTAACTTGTATCTAATGTATTAAACAGTAAAGTATACAACAGAATTAATAGAAGCATCATCTTTGGTTGGACTAAGTGTTGAAATCATATACATTATCGACCAGTAGTCTGCAGTAGGGGGCGTTACTTTGTATAAAGAAAGTGGATGAAATCACTGTGTAAATGTACACAGTGGTCTGTACATTTACAATCCCCAATACTTTTAAGGAAAAGAACAATTGTTATCAAAAAATATTTTTCTTTGTGGGTTTGAAAAAATTAAACTAGCGTTGTTTGACGTAAAAATGTGCATGCAGACAAATACTATCGCTCCAACGTAAGTCACAACACCGCAAACGTTAGCACTAAATTAGTTGGCTTGCTTTGTGTATTTCACATCTGTCTTACCGAGGATCGACGCTAACCTGTCTGAATTATTAGAAGAGGTCAGGGCGCCTGTCAGCCAAATGCATCGCTGAATTTGAGGTGTTGCCTCCTTATGGTTGTACTGTCTTAAAGCACCGTTTGCATAGGGGCTTGGATGGGTATTTGCCCCCCTCATTCGCTTCTTAAGAGAAATACTTCCACCATGCAGTTCTCTGTTTCTGAGATCGTGGTTTGTTAAGTTTGTGCGCTTCTATCTTTTTCGGTTTACTCTTGAATCCTGGCTGCCTCGTTGTCTTTGTTTACACCTGGTGAGTGTGTCTGCGAAAATACAGGTAGGCTTTTTTTTAAAGTAATCGACTCTTGTAGATCTTTTACATCAAGGACGCGCGAACATGCAGTTTTCATTATATTGAGTATAGAGTGATCCGATACTTTCATTTTTTGGTATTACCGAATGCATAATCAAGTTAAGAACAGTTTTTGAATTTTGGTGTCGCAGTAGTATCGGTATTTCTGAAAACCCAATTGTTCACATAGACATAGTAGATGAAAGATTGCCAACACCACCTCAGACTCAACATGGGCAAATAGGGGGAAAAGTGGTGATGGCTGTCCTCTGACAGAGGGTGTAACGGCTACTTGAAAACGTGTGTAAAGTTTATGCTTTCTTCTGTAAGACCAGTGTTTTCTGTTCGTGTTTCAGTAACGGTTTACCACTCCAGTGAACAGAGCTCTTTCGCTCTGATGAGTGGATTGTCACTGATCTCTTCAGTCCAGGCTCAGACTACCACTCCCCACTGTAGCATCTGTAGAGACAGGGATTACACCCGTTATTTATAAACAGGATATCAGACCAAATACAAAAACACCCGAGGACCTCCATATCATAGATTTGAAAATTTGGAAAAGGTCACATTTTTTTGGTTTACCATCGAATATATCCACTTTCAGACCTCTAGGAAGCGAACACACCCAGACCGTACCACTTTTTTCGTACGAACCTGTCCAAGAAGTGTGGTCAGAACTAATCCTCTTTAACTTTTCTCCAAATTCAAGCCGAAGTCTGCAAAAATGTAAACGATAAACAAATACTTGGATATATTTTAGCATTAAATCATGCCTAAAAACTGTTTAATTCAACACAAATTCTTTTCTCTGGCGGTCTCTAGCGGCCAAAACCGATAAAAGTTTCAGAAATTGGGAATACAGCTAAAAGAATGCAATCACTTGCATGCAATCAATGCAAACATTTTTTGTTTAACGCAATACATTTGAGAACCGCTTAAAAAACATCATAGGAAATAATATACCTTGATGTAAAGCTTAGAGGACGTAGATTTGAGAAATATAATTTTTTTATCATAAGACGCCATTAGGCCCACGTCTTCTGTTTAAATGTGAAATTGCGGATCTACGAAAGTCTTTATACAACAGGTTTTGAATTTCGTTTTCCGTTATAGTCTTTGTTGATGTCCAATTTGCAAGGGCACCGAAGATACGGAAAAGTTGTCTGAAAAAGAAAGGTCTCTTCAAATAGTTGTCTACACTTTTAGCTACAAAATAAATACATAAATATTGACTTAAGAGGTAGTGTTTTGTGAGTTTTGTGAACTACAAAGGCTGACAAAAACCAAAATATAACAAGCATGTAAATTATGCATTTCTGTTGTGATGTTTATTGTTTGGTACTCTTGGGGATAACTGGATAATTAAAAACAAAAATGCAATGCAATTGAATTGATTGCATTGACAGTTTTAACAAGTGAACAGATACTGATTACAGGGAAACTTGGTTTATTTATTTCATAGACCAAACACAGATATTAAGTGCGTAGCAGGTCAAAACAGGTTACATTCTTTGCACCTCGAATATCCAGCTACTCCCAATGTGATTTTTAACTTATTTGAAAGCTAATTTCGAAACGGTCGTGTCTGAAGCACAAATGGACGTTAGCTTATAAATCTAGTTTCTCTTAATATCTTACATATCTCTACAACCCTGATACATTTTAAAAATAGTAACAGATATAGTAATTGACAAATTTCTAAACGAAGACTAAAACTATTTTTAAAACTATTGACATACCATGTTAAATTAATTGTATTTTTAAACAATATCACACACTTGTTAAAAATCGGTCAAATATAAAAGTCAGTCTAGTGTCCTTTAAAGAAAGTTTTCATTGTGGAAGTGGGCCCTACTTGAAAATCAATCTGTTCTCTATTAATACTATCCCTTTAAAACATGATTTGCTATTTGCGTAGAACCTTCATGAATGAAACCATGTGACCAAACATCATATGACGTCAGATTCTGGTACAAGACAAGAGAAAGGGATCAACAAGAAGGCGAGTCAACCTGAAAATAATTAAAATATCAAAATTATCCAACAAATAATCGCGCTGTGATTATTATTAAATATTATTTTTCGGACTTCCGTCGGTGCGTAAGAGAGTCTTCCTTAAGTTTGGTATGTCAAATTGAAGTTTAATTTTAAAAACTAACGGGAGCGGTGGTGCTTTGCTGAGTGTGCACGCCTTTACCTTCTTCTCCGCTGGCTCTTACGCTGCTAATGTGTGTAGCAACATTTCGCTATGTTTGAGAGAACGTTAATAAGCCACACACACACACACTGATTTATTACGACGATGTCATCATTCGTGCAAACCGTGACGGTACAATTAATCCTTTTAACGAAGGATTTAGGTTTTCGAAAGACCGAACTACAGGGGATTCCCTAGGCTGGGCGGCATCCGCGGAGGGAGGTAAGCACGGTATAGCGAGCGACCAAGTAAGTAGTGACAGCTAGGGGTTGTCGAGATGAGTGTAGCTAGGAGCGCTGGACCAACCTGTCGTTTCATTAGAACCTTGCTGTGTTGCAAAGCGAGTTAAAACCGAAGCAACAGCGCTAGTTTTGAAGAGCGTGTTCAGGTTGGCTTCGTTGTTAAATTTTCTCAAGAGGTAAGAATAATTTTTGACGATTCACTCGGCTCGAAAGAAACCGTTATTTATTGCATGAATGTTTCAGTATCGGTCTTGATAATTAGCGCGGTAGTGATAGCGGTGTTGTCCAGTGGGATTTTTACGATCGCGTTTGCTATTTGGTGTGCTAAAACTGACATGACGTGGTGCATGATATGCTGATAGGCTTGCTAGCAGCACCAAGTGCAAATATTTACATTGGTTTATGTTGAAGTTCATGACATTAGGTGTTGTGGCTAGTTCAGCAATAAGGCGATTCGTGTTTGTTTTTTTGCCAGTGCTCTGGTTATTTTGTTGTCGAAGCTGATTCATCACGTTGCATTTTCACGTTTACAAGTAGCTAGCTATCAAGCGAAGCAGTGGTAACAGTGCCGGTGTGAACAAAGGTCTGTAGCGGGGACAAGGATCGATGTTTTACAGGAACTACAAGCCAGCTCAGAGACATTGGACTGGTGTAAGAACGGTCGAATTGTAATGAGCTGTCTTTGCGCCCGAAGATCTGTAAAGATGCCATCGTGGATGGACCAAATCAGTCATCGTTTACACAATTGTCTTTTAAATATATACGTTTATTTGTAAATGGAAATAACATGCCCAAAATTAATTAGAAAGCAAGGTGGATTTCAACCTTTTACAATGAAGTGTATTTACGTGCATCAAAGAATAGAATTTGATAATCTGTCAATTTTGCTAACGGTGTGCATATGCTTCTCTTTGCCTGTTTATATTTGGGCTTGCATCAAAAACGATAAAGTCCTCTTGATATTTTTTGTTTTTTTAAAAATAGGTTTTGGTCAAAAGTCATTGCCACGACGTGAGTTGTAAAAGTCTTTAGGGCTTTAAATGGGTAGAAATGGTAAGGGTTGAGTTAAATGGCAGGACTGTGATCCAAAATGGTCAGGGTTACACCGCTATAATGTGGGTTAAGGTTGGGCTAGACAGCAGGAATTTGGGTTATAATGTTTAATATATATTGAGCACGACACTTTCCCTTAGTAGAAACCCAATTATTTAAAACGATTGCTAACGACAACCTAAAACTATGAGAAGTCTGTTTAAAGCACCCTGGTTGCAGGATGAACTGGGATTTTGCTCCAGTAGGGTTAGTCTTGGGGTCACATGCACAACGAGTGACCGCTAGGTGCACAATTATTACAAAATAAGTGTGTGATCAAAAAACTGTCTTCAGAACTCAGGTGGCTGGAGAACTTCCAGTTTTTTAACGCAAAAACAAGACTCAGAGATAACTCAAGAAGAACCAAAGTCTAAAACCGCCCCCCCCGCCACAGCTCTACCCCTTTGGCAGTTGGTCACCTGGCCGACGGAACGGACACACCTTAGGGAGCCCGACCAGGAGTGTTCTTAAATATTCACGTGTTAGTTCTGAACGAACTCATGGCTGTGTAGACCTAAATGGCATTGGGGGAAGAATGCTTTTTTTGAGTGGTTAGTTGCAGCTTGGTCGGTGAAAAGGTACAAAACTATTGATTGTAAAGACCGGAAATGCTCGACACAACTAGCTGTGGGTTGGTCACTGTTTATTTTTGTGTCCCCCCCCCACAGTCCCGCGTGAGGGTTTTTGGGTTATGCGGTTTATTTGCAGTTTTTATTAAAATGTGCCCAAAATGACTGGCTACCGTTGTTGGCTGGAGGTTTTTGCAAGAAGGTTTTTGTGCATTTCTAACTGGGTAACCACTCAAACCAGCATGTTTGTTTGTTTGAAAAATTTTAAAAGCATGTTTTTGTCTTGTGTATGTTCAGTGTCCACTTTATACTCATTTGTTGTCCCACACATGTTCAAAACGTGGTGAGAATCGGTTATTTTTCAAGATCCTGCTCTCTGAACTCAAGGTCTGTGTGTCTGTGTCTGTGTGTAAAATTCCTCTCCAGGCAGTGTTGCGAGAATTGGTTTCCCTTTTTATGTTGTAAGTATCAGAAGCGAGCAACGGACAGCTGAACGGATTAAGAGCTGTGTGGTTCAGAGCGTCTTGAGTTTGCTCGAGGCTGTACCCTGTCAGCCAGTCTGACTGTTTTTTGGTTCCTTCAGGGAACAGGGGAGTTGACGAAACACCTGGAAAGACATTGCGAGAGGCTCCAACACTGTTATAAATAATGTAATGCTGGAATGCCACGCAGCGAACGCCGTCGCTGGGAGAGCGGAATCTTGGAGCGCTGGCTTCGTCTCCACGGGGAGAGTGGAAAGGGCGGTGGGGGGGGGATCAATACCCAAGTCTTCTTTTTCTTTTCCCTTCGTAATGATGAAATGCTTTGCAAGCAGGAACCTTCCTCCTCCGCTGGCAGGCTCGGGCTGCTGCTTTCGGCCCGCTCGCCCCTCTCCCCGCCAACTCGAATGGTTTGCTCGGCAGCAGAGGCGGCGGATGCTGGGAGGGCAAAGTGTCCCCAGTCATCTTCCAGTAATCGCTTCATACTTCTGCCGCTCTTTAACGGTAAAGGCCATTGGATTGGCGCTGGCGTGGTGATGTTGTGCAGCCTCCCTGACCATGGTCGTGAACCCGATCATGTAACCGGTGCTCTGTGCACGACTACACGACTACACGTACTGATTATGCTAAAGATGTCCGCGTGCCTCGGCTTAACTAAGCATCTGCATTACATCTACACGTACGAAAGGTTGCTTGATTAATGTTAGTTGTTATTCCTACCAACCCGAAGCCAGGTTTTTTTATTGTAACAGAGCGTGTTTTTTTTATTTCCCTAAGGCAGTTTTGCCTTTATTTATGAGTTATATGTATTGTATAATGATTGCGGAGCCAAGTGAAATTTCCGGTTGAAAGGGTTTTTATTTCTTCTCCCCGTCGTTGTCGAGAGAAAGAAACCCCCGGTTTTTCTGCAGTGCACGTTGCATCATCTAGTTTCAGATTCGAGAATCAGAGCAGTTGGGCATTTTGGAAGCTGAAGTCGTAACGATCGAGAGGAACAGCAGGATAAGTACCAACCCCAGGTGCTTTTGTGGACGGGTAAGACAAGGACAAAAAAAAGTCCTATCGAATATCCTGTTTTCTAGCCTGGTTTATCCTAAAATTAAGGTCTCTCTTGGGGGTTGAATGCTAAGATTGAATAGACTTCAGGATGGTCTGATACTCAAATGGGGTGGGGGGTGGGGTTGACCCTCACAAAAGTCACAGCCTTTTTTGAGGATATCTTCCTGACAGTTCGAACCATCATTATTTTGGACAGGCTGTTAGTCTTCAAGCTGCCGTTTAAGGACGGCGGTATAAGTATACTGCGAATAACATCGTTTTCACATGAGCAGGAAGATCTGAGAACACTGGAGATGGGCAAGATTCCCCCGCGTCAGTGTGCCGTGGTGCCAGGTGTAGGTCCCCCCGGCCTGCTCTCATCACATAACCTCTTCTCCATGCTGAAGTCCTTGGCATAGAGTGGGGTTTGTGCCGTGATCGGTGTGGCAGATGTGTAGCGTCCCGCACGCTGTCGTGACTGCAATCATGCAGGCCCGTGGACAGCAATCGCGCAGGCCTGTGGACAGTCTAAGCCCCCCCCTTAGTAACCCGTCCCAGCACAGAGATCAAACCCTTTATTTCATTAGAAGTAATAGCTTCTTTTTTTTTTTACGGACGCCCTGTTGTGTTGATTGACAAGCATCTGTTAGTTTGAATGGTGACGGCGAGTAGGTGAAACTAACTGACAGGGAAAACAGCGGTTGAGATGCACAGACGATAAACGTGAATATTCGCATTATCTTCGGGCATGTCGCACGAGGAAGTGGGTTGTTCTCCAACGCAATTGATCGCCGTCACTTCCAGTTGACACTGACGTCTTTAAAACGGGGTTGAAGAAAGATAAAAAAAAGAGAGAATTTCGTTTGAAAAGAAGCCAGTTTGTGAAGTCCAGGGTTAAGAAATTCTTGTGAAGAAAAGAAAAGCCTTAAATTTAGTCTGGCCACCCAGAAAAACCACCTGTCTCCCGATGGGAGACTAAACTGACTTGTAGAGTTCTCCTTTAGATAAACACAGCAAAAAAGACAGGTACAATCCCCTTACACTGCACATTTTTTGCTTATGGTAGGGGATTTGTAATCACATCACCCTAGGGCCTGAATTGGTCACCCCCCCCCCCCTTCACTTTTAATTCTACATTACATTTTTCCTGTTTTAGAGAGCTGCTCTACACTTTTTTTTTTTTTGCCTCTTATTTCACGCTCTGAAAACCAACTCATTAAAGCTTTCTCTTACGTCTGTCTGGAATGAACGCTCTGCACAAAAATGTACGCTGGCTTCCTGGTATCTTGGCCCGGGTCGTCTAGGTGAGGTTCTTACAATTACACGCAGCGCACACAGCTTGCCGGATGGTTCAGCTTGCAGAACAAATGGCTCTAAAATGGAATGTCTCTGTTTCTGTGGAGTTTGAGTTTAAGCCTCTCTGTGGAGACGAGTCTCTCTGTGTAGTCTCTCTGTGTCCGTTACGCCCCTTTGACACATGTGGATGTGGAGACGTGCAACGCGGCCAGGGTACGCCAAAGCCTGGGAGAAGGGAACCGGTTGTAAGAAGGGTTTTCTGAGCCGGCGTTCCCGGGCGTCCCGACGATTGTGAAGATTGGGTTACTTCACAAATCTGCAGAAATTTGAGCCCTTTGTGTGGCTCAGTTTTTTACGTCCTGACCTCCAATGGCGTCTCTTTGCCTCTGTGGGCGCATTGTCTCCTCTGAAGCCTTGCCAATGACACCATTCTGTCTGAATGCTAATGACCCGGTTTGTTCATTTTGCCAAGTCAAGAAGTGTCGCTCCTCACATCACACTTGACAGACTCTGGTTGTAACGTTGTGCTAAAAAAAAAAAAAAAAATAGAGCCAACATTTTAATTAAATTTTCGCATGAATACATTTATTTAAATGTGTTTCCTTTTTATTGTCTGAGTAGTAGCATAATCAGGGCTAATAAAGGGAACAAAAACTCAAAAAACAAAATGAAAACAAAGACCTTCTGTGTGGAGTGCTGAAGGTACAGCCCTGTTAAGTTGGGTTTTGTGGGACTTTCCTGCACCCAGGTGTGTGTGTGTGTGTGTGTGTGACGGCTAGGAATCTGCTGAGTCATGCTGACCGATTCCCATGATATCAGTTTACTGACACAGCACATTTTCACAGTCCTTTTATAAACGTTACGTAAATGTACCATTTCACGGTTCAGTGTTTGGGTGTAAATTTTGGATTTAGGAGATTTTGAAGTTTAATGATTTATATATGTAGGATCCCCTCAAAAAATGTGATGTTACATCTCAAGGGCCTAGCCATTGCATAAATTTTAATATCACGTAGGCTTGCAACACCTAAAAACATAGCCACAGCAATATCGCTGCGCTGTTGGTCCCTCCTAGTTCTGGGACATTAGTCGCTGCACAGGTATCTTTATTGGCAGAAATGGCTGCCTGTAGGCTTCAGTTGGTTTTGTCATTTTACTTCTCTGCCTCTCACACACACACACACCCACACCGATCCCTTTATTAATTTTTATTTCAAAAGCCGTGAAACCTGGACCCCGTTTGTTTAAGGAACGTGACCGCAACAAGACCGACACGCTTCTGTTGTTACCTGGGCGGCAGTTGGGAAGGAATCCAGGCTGGATATTTCTGCCACCGAGTTCTTACCGGACGTTGGCGCGCGTGATTAGGGTTCGATAGCCTGCTACGTCGCTAACCTCTTCCCCCTTCCTCCCGCTCTGCAGGTCTGAGCCGGTACCGTTGGGTCTTGGGGCATGACGACCACCAACAAGGGAAACAAGGCCTTGAAGGTGAGCAGCCGCGGTTTTGGTGGCAGCCGCGGTGCGTGCGTGCGTGCTTCCGGGTATCATTGTAATGATCTACCTGTGTGTGTGTGTGTGTGTGTGTGTGTGTGTGTGTGTGTGCCGAATAGACAGTTAGATTGTTGGAAGTCAGATGAGCTCCCCTGGTGAGTTGGGCGCTGAGTAAAGGGAATTGCATTGTATAAGAATCCGTCTATATCAAGAGGAAATGGCATGAGAGTGTAGGCTCTTTAAATCGCTCTGCGTAAATCACTGAAATCTATGGAACAGTTTTGTCTGAACTGTTGTAGGTTTGATTGAATGACTAGACCCGCCTTGTTCAGGTTTCTGGGCACCAGGCGTGCATGTGAGAGAAGTGTGTGGAAAAGGCGTTAACAAAACCCTCCTAACTAAATTATTTGCACCATAATCATTCAAATTGCCAAAAAAAGAGTTGCTAAATGGGTAAAATTTAAGTAATTATAAATGTGGCTAATTAAACACCAGTGCGTTAGGGGAATGAAGGTCTGGTAGGTAGAAGCTTCTTCACATCAGGTTAAGGTATGAGCTTAATATTTGGGTTATATTAATCTGGATCGTTCTGTTGTCCTTGAAATGCTGTTGTCGTTGTCAGTGTTGTTGTCGTTGTTGTTGTTGTTGTTATCATTGTCAATGTCGTCGTCGTGGTCGTTGCTGTTGTTGTTATCATTGTCAATGTCGTGGTCGTTGTCGTTGTCGTTGTTGTTGTTGTTGTTGTTGTTATTGTCAATGTCGTCGTCCTGGTCGTTGTCGTTGTTGTTGTTATTGTGAACGTCGTCGTCGTGGTCGTTGTCGTTATCATTGTCAATGACGTTGTCAGTGTTGTTGTCATTGTTGTTATCGTTGTCAATGTCGTCGTCGTCATCGTGGTTGTCGTTGTCGTTGCTGTTGCTTTACCTGCTCTCCGCTCCGCTCCCCCGCAGGTGAAAAGGGAGCCGGGGGAGAATGGCACCAGCCTGACGGACGACGAGCTGGTGACCATGTCCGTGCGGGAGTTGAACCAGCACCTGCGGGGCCTGACCAAGGAGGAGATCCTGCAACTGAAGCAGCGGCGGCGCACGCTGAAGAACCGCGGCTACGCCGCCAGCTGCCGCGTCAAACGCGTCACCCAGAAGGAGGAGCTGGAGCGTCAGAAGGCCGAGCTCCAGCAGGAGGTGGAGAAGCTGGCCTCGGAGAACGCCAACATGAAGGTGGAGCTAGACGCCCTGCGCTCTAAGTACGAGGCCCTGCAGAGTTTCGCCAGGACAGTGGCCCGCGGCGGCCCCGTGACCCCCGCCCGGGGCCCCATCACCTCGGTCATCGGGCCTCTCACCCCTGGCAAGGTGGCCGCCACCAGCGTCATCACAATCGTCAAGTCGAAAGCCGACGCCCGGTCTTAGTATCCTGCGGGTTGCCAGGGAGGCGTTTGGCGGGAAAACGGATGGTCAGTGCATCCTTATTCAGCACAGGATCGCGTCGCTTTAATTTTCCATAAATCGTCAACGGGACCCCACCCTCATACAAACCCTCTCAAGGGGCGCTGGATAACCAGTGGGGAAGATGTTGGTCGGCCCGGCTGACCTCCAGTAACTACTCACAGGCTGGTTGTTTTGGGGAATAAGCAGAAGCTATAACTAAAGCCGAAAAAATCAAACTAGCCGGACTTCACAGTACGAGACGACAACTTTGCAGTGATCGTGATCAGTAAGGTTAAGGGTTAAATTGTTTAAGAACCTATCAAGTCAGGGCCCGTCCTGACTGGTTGTCACACTGGAGGAAAAACAAAACAAAACAAAACAGAAAAGAGTTTATGGTTTTAATTTTTAATTAATTTATGTTGTTGTTCACACTGGTCCAAGTGTAGTTCTCTTTGTGCTGTGTATTATTTTATTTTTTATTTGGTTCGTTAGTTGGGGACAGACCCACTTCCTGTTTTTCCCACCTGGGGTTCTTCTGAGATTCCATAGCAGAAGTGTGCCCTTTTCCGAGTCCTCCGCATAGGCAGCTTCTGTTGTTTTCACAACCGGTTTGCATACAGTGGGAACGGGTCGGGTGTGGAATAAGCACATTTTGTAAGGAAAACAAACACACTTGGGGAGGGGGAGGGGGGGGGTCACTTTGTACTGCACTTACCTTTATGAGAAAAGGGGAAGAATGTTCCTGTTTCATACCTGTGCCTAAATTTTGCACTGACCAACATGTTTTTTTGGTGGGGCGGGGGATTAAATCTGTCCATAAGTTTAAAGAGTGATTAGTATTAGTCAGAAGACCAGCTCATGTGATTAAATTGTACTACTTTTTATTTTTAAATGATGTTCTTGGTGTGAAACAATGCTGATTAAGCTGGTGTTCTTAACTGATGTTTACAAGTTATATCGGAAGAATACGGAATTGAAAAGGCAATAATATATTTAAACATTGGAAAAATGTAAAGCAGTGCTTTGCATCTGAGTTTTTTGTGTGGCTTTGGTTAGCTGTTTGTTGGTTTAGAGTTCGCAGAAGATTCTAATTGAAGTATAGCTCTGTAATCTGTAAAAGCTTCATCTTGCCATTGGTGTTTCCGTAACAACACAGTATTATGGTCTGTATTAGTTAGAAGTGTTGTGTTTCTTACAACATTCTGGGATGCTGACAGATAGGAGTTAAATGAGACTTAGGCACATCAAATCATGAGAAACCCCATGGAGATTCAGTTTGTGTGACAAAGTGAACCATTTCAGAACAAAGTTCCCCTGTGCTGAAACGTTTGTTAGCTTGAAAAAAATTGCAAATGCTGTTTTTGTAATAAAGTGAGGACTAGCTGATCACATAACTAGAAAGGTGTATTTCTGTAAGCTTTACTGTAAAGTTGTCAGTGTACGTATTCGAAGGATATTTATCCAAGTTCTACTTTTGATTTTTATAAACGCATAGATTATCTTACATTATTTATAGAACATTTAAAAATATTTAAATAACTTGTTTGATATCTTTTTTGCAATTGTACCAACAGTGGCTTACTATTGAAGTTAATAGCTTTTTATGGTGAATAGGCGCGTACTGTGGACTAGCGCGTGGCGTAACGTAAAAGTGAAGAGTTGGCAGTATTGTTCACTATATGGATGTGAAGCTGTAATTTTTTATTTAGACCGACTACAGGTGATGTAAACATTGTTCATAGTCTCTCCCTCGTGGTCGCTTCTGTGTCAGCCACTCCCTAAGAGGATTTTCGACAAGCTGGGAAGCGTTCGAAATCGCAGGACTGCCGAACGTCGAAAGCGTTTGACGCGTTGAGGAGGGTGTCATTTAAAACAAAAAAAGATTTATGGTTATGAGGCTGGAGAGCGTAATTCCCAGTGTGTGGATGGGTTGTTAGCCGTCCAGCGTAACGACACGGGCTTAGCAACCCCCCACCCAGCTGTCGTGCAACGCTCACGGAACGTCCCGGAAGTGCAGCGTCATTGTGCTTGTTTTTTGGCCGGTGCGAAGCGCGAGTTTACCCGGGGTTATCTCGGGTTCCGAAGATTGAGCCTCCTGTCCCGTTCCAGTCGGCTTGGCACGCTTTGAGAGGGGAGGTTTCCGTCAAACCCCCGGACCACAAAACCAAAGCGTGACGGGCCTCTGTTTACATCGCCTTTGTTTTCATTTTATAACGGAAGTATTTTTGTCAAGTGTGTGATTTATGTATTTCTCAAACATGTAAATGCAAAAAAAAAAAATATATATATATATAAAAATATTTTTCTTTTTCATTTGTCTTTTTAATGGCAGACGTGTGACGGTATCAGCACTGTTTTAGAACACGCGATGGTGCGGCACTGGCTCAGTAGAGAGGTCCTGCAAGGGCCCGGTTCTGTGACTATTCAGTGAAACCTGTCGTTTTTAAAAGGGAATCCAGGGAGTTACTGCTGTGCAGTAATGGCGGTCGCTTGGCCCATGACTGTTAAAGAGGGAGGGATGCGCACCCCAGCGCAGGGGCCATCCCAGGAGGTCGGTGATGAAAAGGACCTTCGAGTTCCCCTTCCATCACTTGCCGGCGTTGTTTTAAACTGGACACGGTTTTTATTTCGTATGTGTAAGTGGAGCTCCCATGCTAAGTATCCCGTTCAGAGAGGGGGGGTCAAAACCCCTGAAATATATTACAATTATATGTGTAGAGGTGAAATCTCTGAGGTTTTGGTGTATTATCCCTTCAGGTCAGTCTAACAGAACCAAACAGTCCACAGAAGCGCTCTAGTCCGCTTTGGGTAGCACAATCAGCCAAGTATTTGTCAGAGAAAGGTGGTCACCATCATGTCTTCCGAATCCTGTCCCTCTGTCGTCAGTTCCCTGGCCTTCACTTAACGGCACCCCCCTCTTCAGGAACCTCTCCTTTATTTGCAGGCTGGCTAACGTGTGTTCTCTGGACTGAATTGATCTCCAGTTGTCTGTGTCTTTTAAATTCGGCTGATGTGCTGAACCACAGGCTCTCTCTCCACCCCCACCTTAAAGACATTCATAATTCAGGATGCTCCCCCCAGGAGGTCTTGGTGCAGGGATTGAACCCGCCAATCCTTGCACACATCTAAAACCATGTGACCGAAACCATGTGACCGATTAGGTGTTTTTGATGCCTCCCGTGTGGCTCTGTGCCGTCCCAGGCCAGGTTGTGTAAGTAAATAAACACAACGTCCTCTTTACATTCACAGGCAGTCCAATGCTCTGTTCTGCTCTACTGTGTTGCCTCATGGTAACCTGTACCATAGACAGATCCATAGGGTGGACCGCGCAGAGACCGCGCAGAGACCGCGCAGAGACCGCGCAGAGACCGCGCAGAGACCGCGCAGAGACCGCGCAGA
>JAOVYW010000039.1:20065-38254 GCA_025775045.1 Hiodon tergisus | reverse complement strand
GGTGAGCCGGTACGGGTAAGCCGGGTTAGGTGAGCTAGCAGAGTGAATGGAATTATGAGTGGAATTCAGCCAAACGTGCTATTGTTTGAGGCTTTTAAAGTATGCGAATGTGGTGACCTGATCCTACATCTCGCACATTTTGTGGAACTTCTGTTGTGATCTAAAGAAAGAATCTCAGCGCACTTTTCATGAAGCGTCAGAAAAGTTATTATTTCGAAAAAAAAGATTTGACAGAGAAGCAGCAAGACAGAGCACATGAATTTTAGTAAAGATGACAAGGGCTCGCCCCTCTCTCAGACAAGACCTAAAGAAACCACGGTCTGTGAGGGCCACAGAAGAGGACCATTATCCATGACATCCCTGCCCAGCCCTCGAACCTCTTTGCAAGGGTCTTTGTGTGATGAGATGTAATCAGATCATCACTTGAGGAGGTACGCTGGGAAAAGAGTCATTTTATCCTTATTCAAATTTGTTCATGCGTGGCACGATAAGCTCTGAACGTGTGTCACAGAACGGTAGCTCTGTTAGCAGTCGTCACGGAGACATTAGAACAGCAGTTCCCCCAGCGAACGGGAGTCCTGTCATCGCCAACAGAATGTTCCACGACAGCTCCGTAATTCAGCAGTCATGATCCTCGGTCCCCTCTCCACACAGACGCCCTACAAACACATCCCACTGACCTAGAAAACAAAAATATGGCCTCAGTAGATTTATTCCCGCTGGCAGCAGGCCAGTTAGCTAGCAGGCCACAGCTCCACTAACAGTCAACAGACAGGCCAGGGAGGACCTGAATAAACCCGTGCCTCGTTTCCTTCCTGACAGATCACCTGCATGTGCTCCTCAGCTTTGGGACCTCAAGAAATCAAAACAAATTTCCTTCCTTAGAAGGCAGAAGTTGCGGGCGGGGGGGTTTTGGGGGTGCATTCTGTAATCGAATCATTCCAATTTAGATTATTTTTACCTAAAAGAGGAAGTTAAACTTCTCTTTTTATGAACAATCCCCACTGAAAAACAGAAAAACAGCGCGTTCTGGTTTTCTCTAACGATTTTGCCTGTTTTCAATTGTGGGTCCTGATAGCATGCTGGGTGGAGAAATGGGCGAACGCTCTGGGTGATGACGTGGGCGAGTCTGGGTTCGGCTTACTGAATGACATACTCTTTCCCCTGCTTCGCAACATGGTCAGGAAAACTGAAAAAGATGCTCAGGAATCCCCTTATCTAATAGTGGTGACGCCATTTCTTTGGCTCCAAAAAGACCCGGGACGCGATCGTGTCTGGTGAGCACCATCTCCCAAGGCTCAGCCTTGCCCTCACTAGCCTCATGCGCCAAAACCGGATCAATCAAATGAATTGCTATGGATTAAAAATGATCCAACTGTTGAGGCGGACGTAAAGACTTCACTGATTGGTTGCCAGGGAGCTGGGCGGGCCTCCAGTGCTGCTACTGGTAACCCCCCAGAGAGAACCAGTGCTTATCGACTAAATAACAAACTTTTTGTCTGTATCTACGGTTGTGCTCGGATCTTTCTCTCCATTCTCTTTCTTTAATTTCAGAACCTTTTGTACGGAGATGTCCCACTCTTGACAGCAAGGCAATGAAACGTGAGGCCCTTAAAGTGGCCCTTAAAGTGGCCCTTTAAGGCCTTTCAATCCCACCATCTGAGCTCCTTTTATCCCATTTTAGCTCCTTTTTTCTCCTCCTTTGAGAATCCAAACCAAACACCAGCTCAAAGCAGAGCAGTTCATGTTCTCGACGGGACTCAGACGCAGGGTCTGCGTTTCCTCCGGTTCGCCCTCCGGACTTTTAAACGAAAGCCGTTGAGCAGATACCTGGCGGCCTCGCTCAATAGTCCAGGTGTAAATCGGTGGGTAATTATAAGGCGGATTAAAAGCCGTCGCATCTGCGCGGATGACAGCTGGCTCTACCTGCTGGAAAGTGTGGCAGTTTCAAGTTTAAGCCTGGCTTTTAACCCCCACTGGAAGCCATTTTTATTTCTTTTTGACATTTCTCTTGTGTCAGCCCTCCAGCAGGACCATTCGACCTTATAAAGTTTGGGTGACGGCGGGTTAACTAGGAACAGGTGCTCACCACAGAAGACACAATGTCCCTGGCCTTGCCTTGTTTGTCCAGCAGGCTGAAGTGCTCCTCCGTGGGCCGAAGGAGGGGGGGTGAGGGCATTAGATATCATCACTCTTTCATTAGCCTGGCATTTCAAGGCATCGCGGTTACTCTGTGCTCGAAATAATGGACCTTTTCATTTGATCACCGAACCCCGTGGGCTCTGGGGAACAGAGCCGGGAGTGGGAGGGGTGGGGGCATAGGTACGTGGGGATGACGCACACTAGCGGAGCAGAACAGCAGAGGAAGTCTGGCTCCCACTCCGCCCACCGCCCTCCGCCCGTCACGTATCTGTTCTCCCCCTCCCCACCTGCCTGTTCAGTGAGACATGACATCAGCCCTGGAGAGCTGCGACAGACACTGTCACTGGGGAGAGCCTCGAGCTGCGTGGTGGGGTTTTACAGAGCTGACATCAGCACTGGAGAGCTGTGACAGACACTGTCACTGGGGAGAGCCTCGAGCTGCGTGGGGTTTTACAGAGCTGACATCAGCCCTGGAGAGCTGTGACAGACACTGTCACTGGGGAGAGCCTCGAGCTGCGTGGGGTTTTACAGAGCTAACATCAGCCCTGGAGAGCTGTGACAGACACTGTCACTGGGCAGAGGGTCGAGCTGCGCGGGGTTTTACAGAGCTGACATCAGCCCTGGAGAGCTGTGACAGACACTGTCACTGGGGAGAGCCTCAAGCTGCGTGGGGTTTTACAGAGCTGACATCAGCCCTGGAGAGCTGTGACAGACACTGTCACTGGGCAGAGGGTTGAGCTGCATAGAGTTTACTCTCCCGCATTTTCCCCCACATCAGCACCTTCGTCAAGGCAACGTCTTACCTGCTGGCTCTTTAAAACCCTTGCCAGATGTCCTGCTCTGAGTTTCTGCTGTGTAGCGACGCGTGGACTGGCCAAAAATAAGTCTTGCCCAGTAAGTGTTCTCCCCAAGGAGCCAGGGAGGGGGTGGGGGTTTATTTGGTAGCAGTAATGAGGCAAACAAGTTAGGACATAAGAACGTACATAAGCAAGGACAGCTAATGGAGGCTCGAAACCTACGTCAGTGCAGCACCCGAGAACCATGTCTGGCAGCCTTGATTTCTTATGCATGGAAATGAAATGGATGCTTTGCGGAAAAAAATCAACAATTTGAAAAGTGTCGAGGAGTTTGGTCGGGGCAGGGGTGACATCATTAAAACCTAAGCGTCGGTTTTCTTGGCCGGCTGCAACACCGACCGAGGACGGTCATCATCACCCTCAGGAGGCTGAGTCACCAAAATGCACGGAGGGGAGGAAAAGGTCCAGAATACAAACCCATCCAGGCCGGGATCTGGGCCCTAAGCACCACCTGTAAACAACCCCAGTGGAACTTTCAGTCTTGCAATTGAACTGTCCCCTGCTGTATTTAAAAAAATACCTTTTAAAAGACTTTTGGCGCAAAGCTTTAGATTCAAAATCCTGCATAGGAGTTTTTGCATGGACTGCACACAGGGGAAACCAGTAGACTGACAACCATGGTGACTCGATTGACAGTTGTGATTTTCTCTCCGATTTTGCACGCACCTAGTGCCAGAGAATCCCCGTATATAAAACACATGTAATGAGACGATTGACTGACTGACACACAGTGTCGTTAGAATCTGTGGATTTAGGCTTTGACTGAAAATGTAATTGCAGCCAGCTTCTTTCCCTACAGGCAAGACCCATTGTTAAAGATGAAGGCGGCGTTTTTTTATATGTGCGAGTGTGAGTGTGTGTGGGAGAGAGAGATTCAGCCTGCGGTCATCAGCTGAAGCCATTGCACGTGCCCTGTGCAGAAGATAGAGTTTTTCTTCTTTCTTACTTCTGTAACAAATCTAGACCAGGTGATGTCACAATGCCACTGGACGTCAGCACCAAGTGTTGCAACGGAGCCATAATTATGGGTTGCAGCGGGTTGGGGTGAAGGGGGTAATGGGGTGATGACCCTGCTGATGATCAAAAAACCTCCATTCAATGCTATCAGTGTAATTATCTCCAGGCAACAGAGGTCAGCTGACCAGGAGGTTCTCACAGTGGAACATCAGTCTTCAGCTTCTAGGGAGGAGAAACTTCTCTCGCTACTTCTTCTCTAGTCCTCCAGAAACAGAAACCTTGTGCTTACCTGGGCAAATGACAGAGGTCGTCTCCTCCGTGTTTTTACAGCTTTGTGTAAACAGCCCAGTGGTCATTTGGTGGGATTCTTGAACCAAGGATAGATGATCGTTTGAGGCTGTGTAAAGTCACTGTTCGATCCAAGCTTGGAATAGGGATAGTTGACTAAGTCTGGGTCAAACACGGAAGCCTATTGAGAATTCTTATTTGAAATTAGTTAAGTGAACTTCCATGAAATAAGATATTTTCAAGTATGTTCCTAAATTCAAACACTTCAAAACCAAGTATTGTGTAAAATTATTTTGGGATGACATGTTTGGCCCATGTCTGCAGGGGCTTTCTGTGCTCTTATAGAGCCCACCGGTGACCCTATCATGAGGAACCCACGATCAGAACCCACGATCGGAACCCACGTTCGGAACCCACGATCGGAACCCACGATCAACCTGGATCTAATGGCCCACCCTGAGAAGGATTTCCTCAGGCATATGTTCCGCTGCAGGGGCTGTTTGGAGGAGGAATTTGTCCAGAGAGCATCCGGATCCCCAGGATGATCTCCACGGCCATTGAACCAACCCCAAGGCCAAGACACGCCCTAGAGTGCTGTGATTGGCCGGATGAATGGAAGTGAACCACTGAAGAGTTACTCGGTGTGAATCGTTGCAAGTATGCGTAATGTCAAGCACCACTGAGCGGTTTCTGTGGTTTTTAACACCATTTAACAGCGTAAATGATCCATCCTTCAATTCATTTTCTGAAATCCAAATCAGGGTTACAGTGAACCAGAACCTCAGCTGGCATCCATAGGGCAGAAGCCTGCCAGTCCATCACAGGGCCAGGGGAACACTCAAACAGGGCCATTTCTGCAGCTGCCAATCCACCTAACACCAGTGGGAAGAAACTGGAGGACCTGGAGGAAAACCACATAAGCACAGGGAGAACTTACAAACTCCCCACAGACAGTGGCCCAAGGTGGCCCAAGTCCAGGACCCCGGCACTGAGAGGCACCTACGTTCACTACCGAGCCACCATGATACCCTTGCACAAGGAATATATATATAATATATATAATATAAAAAAATTCTGTGGGAGGCCACTGGTTTTGGCAGCCGCTATGGCTCAGGAAAGCATTCAGAGTTTAATTGGTATCACTGCAACGTGTCTCAGTGACATCTTCATTCCTGCTAAGTTAGCCTGAAGCTGCATCTCTTTCCTTTCCCATTGGCTCCACCTCTTTCCCCCTCCTGTAGTGACCAATCGGAGGCCAGCTTATCTGGAGTGATTGGTACAGCAGTATCGCCGGGTCAATATGCGCTTCCTTTCCCACAGATATCCTATCAGCCGGACCATGGGCAGTTGTGCTTTCCTACAAAGCCAGAGCAGATAAGGGGAGATTAAGTCAATGCTTGCGGATGGTGGTGGGGGGTGGAAGAGTTTTTTTTAAAAGCGTGCCATAACAATTACTATAAATAAAGGTGAAGGTCACAAGAGGTCCAGTACTTCAGACTCGCTTTTGGGAAACAAGGTGTAGTTTAAATTTGGCGGGAGCTGCAGGTTACAAGGGTTGAAAACGGTTTGTGGGTACTTTCGCCTCTGCAGGGAACCGGACGAGCCAGAACAAAACACTCTGGTCCGGTACTTCAATTCAACCCACGTGCAGTCTCAGGGCCTGTGATTCCCAGCCTTGGGTCTTATCTCTGGCCTGGTTGAGTCGGCAGCACTTTCCACAAACCGGGGCCTCCCTCTAATGAGTTAGGACTAGCACCTGCAGGAACAATTAGCCGCGAGCCTATCGTTAGCGTAGTGACTTGGCAGTGGGGCCGATTGCTAGGTTTCTAGAAGTGACATTGTGTTTACATACCGGTACTGGTATCTCTTTGTGCAAATCTGTGGCCTGATTCTCTTATTCTACCACAGTAAATCTCACACTTCCATGGGTATCAACTGACATTCAAGTTAGAGGGCCTGCCTGCACTGACCCCCCTCACGGATATGTCCTGTTCAGTTAACTATTTGACTTCTGTTTGGGATTTAACGTTTGGCCATCTCTGTGGGAACCAGCTTCAGTGGTGCAGCAGTGGCAACCGCCCCCCGCCCCCCTCGTCCAGGAGGCGTCAGGAACTCGCTAAGTCCCGTTTACCCAGAGCAAAGTGCTGTGTGCAAACACTCAGCCCCGTGCCCAAACGCTCTGATCTGGTCAGGCAAACATCTAACCCCCGAGTCGTCAGGCAGGGGCCCCCGGAGGCCCGCTGAAGCAACGTGTTGAACGTTTGTGTGGCCCCTTTCTTCCAAATCCCGGTGAGAAAATCAGTTCTTGTTCCACTGATCAGCACCCGCTCCTCTGCAGGGCAGCGGGGGGGGGGGGGGAGGTGGCGAAGCCGTCTTTGTGCCCCATTGGAGGATGAAAAGAGCAGCTCTCGTGCAACAGCGCTGTTACCTGGTCAAAGCTGGCATCGGTAAGGGGAAAGTGTCAGACAGGTGCTAAGTCGCTTCCCGCGACTCCACCCCCCCACCCCCCTTCCCTCCCATTTATCACCACCAGTGAGCCCAGCTGCAGGCATTCCACTCATTCTTCACGGGTCTTCAAACCAGGTAAGGCAAACAGGCCCCAGTCCCTTTCCCAGCCACGCAAGCAGGTGCCAAGCCTCCCTCTGCCCTTTGTCATCACTTTTTATCAGCAACACAGCAGGCTCATGGCCGGCCTGCCCAGGGTTCTCGAGCCGGTCTGAAATAACTCGCCACCCCGTCCCCCTCTACCTAAGCCCCAGGGAGGGAGGGCATGGCAGGGTGAGGGAAGGGGGGGAGGGTGAGGTTCATGGTGGGCCAGTGTTGGGTGGGGGTGGTGGTCCCAGTTCCTGTGGACAGGCAAAGTTCTGCTAACTCTGCTAATTTACCTAGTATGTAGCTCCACCGAGCCTCCGCGTCCCCAGGTTCACAACGCCCCTCTCCCTGCCCTTCACGGGAGATTTCCGCAGGGCCTTCTGCTGTAATCCTGGGCTGAGCCACTGCGGACTCCACTCATGGATATGCATCAAAGCCAGTCTCTGCGGCTCACACCTAAAGCAGGGGGGTGGAAGGAGGTTCAACTTTTCCCACTGTGCCTTCACTTCAGTCTGCCTCTGTGACAAAACGTACCTCAGTGGGCCCTTCATGGACACCCAGACAGTGGGAAATGTCCCATTTCGTAATTTAGGGACTCATCTGGAGCGTTTCACATGCACGATCGAACACGCGCACACACTCAGACACACACACGCACGCAAACGCACACGCACACAAAAAACGAAAACTTCACCACTGAGACATGTTGCTGCGGAATCCAAAAGAGCAAGGAGGGGTGGCGGACATGATTTAGCAGTTTACTCCCAGTGTTTGCCTGGGATTTTTTAACGCTGTGACTCCAACTCAAGCTGAGAAGTTTCCCAAGGTCTGCAGCACCCAGGAGAAACTGCCCCCTCCCCCCTCACACACAGACACACCCCCAGCCCCGACCCTGGGCACCTGTGTCCTCCGCGGCCCTTTCTGTTTCATTGCGGTTCCATTGAGTGGAGAGGAGTGAAGCTTTAGGGTCACTCGTCACACAGGTAGCCCAACGGCAGTCTAGTTCTGTCTGTCACACCATCATACCACAGTGACCTGTTGGACTCATATACACCTTTGTTCTGCAGCCAGTCTAGAGTTTTACGCGTTTGTTCTGCTGCCGGTCCTTCTAGAGCTCTGCACATTTGTTCTGCATCCGGTGCTTTTAGAGTTCTATGCATTTGTTCTACAGCTGGTCCAGAGTTCTACACATTTGTTCTGCAGCTGGTCCAGAGTTCTATGCATTTGTTCTGCAGTTGGTCCAGAGTTCTGGGCATTTGTTCTGCTGCTGGTCCTTCTAGGGTTCTACGCATTTGTTCTGCAGCTGGTCCAGAGTTTTACGCATTTGTTCTGCAGCTGGTCCTTCCAAAGCTCTATGCACTAGTGCAAAGAGCAAGTGCTAAACAGAAATAAATATAATACGTTTATTCTGGTGGGGCGAGGGGGCAGGAACCGTGCTGAAGACGCTGTGTTCTCTTTGTCCTGGGCCATGCCAGTAGCTGCCAACTGTTCGAGCCTTTTTACCCACAGTTTATCGACTACAGCTTCCCCTTCCTCCACACCTCCAGGTCAGTGCCACCCTGTTACCATTCATTAATCCTGCAACCTGCATGCCTGTGTCTTGTATGGAAGCAGAGGTCCAGATTAATTCCCCCCCGTGTCAGAAGACTGGGATAACCTCCGCGAAATTTGATCCTAACTCATACGGCGCATTTGACTACACAGGAGACAAGGTGACATTAGGCACTGAAGTGAAGTGGATCCCTCCCCCAGCCTAGCTTGCCCCAGCTAGCTGTGGATCAGACACATCAGAAGCACTATAGAAATGTATAGCAGTGGTGAGGCAGTGGTGAGCAGTACTAAATAAATACATACAGGTGAACTGATTAGCATAATTTCTCACTGCTGCTGTTTCAGACTGGGGAAAGAGCAGAGTTGATGGGCCACTGAACACCTGACTTTAATGAAATGTCTCACGCTAGAAGTTTATGTCATGGCTTTGACTGAGCCGATTTGCAGAAAACGTCGACACCGCCCTTTGACAGGCCCATCATCGCTGTGATTATGTCATATCACCAACCAGGTCCGAGAATGCGAGCGGAGTGGAACATTGGCCTGCCTCTGATCGGCCTCCAGAAAAGACACTCTGTCCTTGTTACCGAATCTAAAGAACATCTGGGGAAGGGAGGGGCGCACTGTGAAAAAAACATCTGCGAGGGGCATTTCTAACAGTGCCCCCTCACTCCATAGCTGGCAGGACAGCCTCGCTCTGGGGGCAAAACAGCATTGTCCTGGCTCTCACTCATGACCGACAGCATTACACAGCAGAAATAAACTGAATAGAAAGTTTTCAGGAGTGAAGCCACCCCACCCATACGTACCCACCCAGACTCTCCTGCACTCCCGAAAACTTTCTTTTCAGTTTGTTTCTGCTGTCGGTCATGAGTGAGAGCCAGGACAATGCTGTTTTGCCCCCAGAGCAAGGCTGTCCTGCCAGCTATGGAGTGAGGGGGCACTGTTAGAAATGCCCCTCGCAGATGTTTTTTTCACAGTGCGCCCCTCCCTTCCCAGGAGTGAAGCCACCCCACCCCAATGTACCCACCCAGGCTCTCCTGTTGGTTGGTCTTTTGATTGGCCGCATCCCATGTCCAAAAAGCCCTGTTTAAAGCAGGTGGGGGGTTGACACTCCATGCGTGACCCATCCAGTAAGGCACTTAATCTCTTTTCTCATGGTGATGTCCTCACACCTCTGCATATTGGCTTTGTTTCAGGTGCTTAATAAGTGTAGTTGGTGTCTTGAACAGGGACCGCTGAACATGGGAGATTTTGTTCCCCAGCCAAGACAGGAGATGCACAGACACAGCCAAACATTTATACACACAGGGTCAGACACCTGTCCAATTTACTCAGAAGTCTTTGGACTGCGGGAGGAGACAGGCAGTGACCCAAGTCAGATTCAAACCGAGGGCCCAGGTGCTATGAGGCACCAATGCTAACTAGAGTGCCACTTCGACGAATTCAAACTCTATTTTAATAACTGCTTGAGTAAAAATGTTTTTTGAGCAGTTCATGATAATTCTCGGGCGCGTGTGCGTGTGCGCGTGCGTGTGCGTGTGCGTGTGCGTGTGCGTGTGCATGCGTGTGTCACCTTCCGAACACCCTGATCCATGGCATGCGCCACATAGGGTTGGGAAGTTCACCTGCAGATTCTCTACGATTTTCCGTAGGTTTTTGTAAAGGCAATAAACCCAACAGCCCACCAGCATGGCACTTATCACACTCTCCTCTTTGATCCATCCCCAAGGATCTGAATACAGGGAAAATGTCACCAATCATTAACCACCCGGCGGCCACATCAAAGCCCGCGCTGCTTTATCTCATAACGTTTATACAACCTGCAGGCTTTGTAGGCCATCCGCTGCACTGCGGCATCTGGAGGACGTTCTGAAAGACGAGTAAGACCGCTTATCCGTTCTGCCCAGCCCTTGCAACTCAGTAGACAATATTAGACTCAATGGTGTCAGGCATATGTCCATTCATCGTGGAGGGCAGCAAAGAGAATCCACAAATGGGAATGCCTACCGTGCCTGGGTACAAAAATGTATAACCTCTGCTATGTGATATGCAAGATGTCAAAGCACATGTTATTACAATTCATTTTTTTCTCTTGGTAACGTATGATTTTTAAGCAGGCAGGTTTACTAACAGATTCTTCGTGTTTGATGGGGGGAGGGGGAATTGCTCCAGGACATCTGTGAACTATTAGATGAAAAACTTCAGGTAGCCGGGGGAAGCACACACCCCGGCCACATTATCCCTAAAGTTACATTTCCACAACATTACTAACCCAAATAAATAATTACAGGACATAACGTATAAGAGGTGCTGCAAAAATGCCCTTTATACTCAGGAGAATTGTTCGAGCAGGATGAGAGAAACCGGGGTGCAGCAGAAAAGTATGTATACATTTTATCAATTTTACGCTGACAAATATACCATATACCATATATAATATATAATAATAAAAATAATACAGGTTCCACGATATGTTTTCTACTCATGCTGGATTTTTCCTGCATATTAAATAGACCTCGCGCTAAACGTAAATAAAACGCAAAAAATACAATTCATCAAATAATTTGAAAGTTAATAATTTCAATATTATGACTGAATCTAAAACTGGGCTCTTAACGATTAAAACCTTTTCGATAAACAAAGACCCCATTGTGCCAAAATCTCTCAACAAGGCGCATTTCTCCGCGGGCATTTGAGGTTCGCATTTGGGGTTCGTTTCATTTAGTTTCGTTTCTGCGGGCCAATCAATTGTCATGGTAAAAGTCGGTAGAATACAATGATTTGAGGTTTCCATCAGCAGCTTAGAAACTAAGTCGTAAATGATAAGAGGTTTGTGATCATTAAAAACAGTTTGAAAGTTCGAAAACCAAAGATCATCCTACCCTTCATAATGTGCAGATGCACCAATACCTGTAAAATTGTTATCGGAATCAATTTGATTTTCGTGTTCATAATTTTTGGGTTCGTTATTGACCCAATTATCATTTTTACAAATATGAAGTATACACATATTTCATATAATAGTATTATACTAATACAATAATAATAATTTCTAATAATAGAAATAATAGCAACACAAGCTAATTATGATACCCGCTATTGATCATTTAAATAGCACTATTTTTTTCGTTTAAACTAAATTATTTTATTTTATTTAGAAAATAATTCGAATAATATATAAGCTAGGATTATTTACATCTACATATAGTCCCTCGAGACCGAAAATAATATATGGACACCGGAATTAATGTAATAATTAATTATATATTACTATTATTATTATTATTATTATTATTATTATTATTATTATTATTATTATTACATAATATTAATATCCTTAAAACGTCAGAATCGATTATTTTAAGTAAAATGTTAACATACTAAAGGAGCCTTAAATGTGCGTATAAAAGATATATATATAAGTTATATATTTTTTATTTGTAGCACTGTCTGTTTGATTGGTAAGGGCAAGTCAGATTTTCCTGACAAGTAGGTTCATTATTAAAGTGTAGCCTGTAGTTTGCATTTGGTGTTATTTACGTTTAAGAGAACTCAAATAAAGCGCAAATTATTTATACCGCGACTGGTCGGATAGAACTAAGATTAAGTTCGCATTCCTTGACTGACGTTTACCTGTGTTTGTGTCCCATTGCGCATGTACGAGATCGGTTCTAATCATGGGGCGGGCAAGATAACGAACTCGACGTGTCATTGAATATAATATGAAATAAATAAAGCACAATATATATTTCATTAGCATGCAAACAAAATAACCTTTCGTGAAAAAGGTATATATAATATATAATATGTCTTTATTTACAGTTCATTAATTCTTCTTGGCCCGTAATTGAATCAACTGCTACTCTAAACCCAGCAAATTACAATTTGTTCCCCTCGGTTTGATCTCAGCTCTCTTCTGATCTGTAATCGCGTTATTTGATAATACCCTGTTTTAGGCATACATGTTTTTATAATTAGGAAGAATTATTTATTTTAATTTAAATTAAAAGTTAAGCGATTTTGACTAAGGTCGTTTATTTATTGAGTTTGATTCGACATTTGATCTGGACATAGAACATTTTGAGGTCTTATTTGTTTTGCATTGTAATAATAATAATTATTATTATTGTTATTATAATTATAACAATTATTATTATTATTTGCTTTGATTAGATGTGAGATTTTGTCGAGATCAGTTTTTCTAAGGCTGAAGGTGTCTTCGGTTCTAAACTTCTGTCAAACAGAACGGATAGTTGTTTCTGGGTCGTTGTCTCCCTCTGTTGGTAGAATGTGAAACCGTGCTATTTTATGATAGTGAGGTGAGCGTTGACTTCACTTCATTTCGTCTCTGAAATGCGCCAGTCGTTGGTATAATGCCGAAGTGTTAGGCGTCTGCCTATCTGAGTAAATGTCACAGTTCAACTCGCCGCCCCAAATAAACTGGACAGAGGAAACGCGACGAATTATACAAAATCTATTTCATTTATAATATCACAAATATCAATATTGTGATTCACTGTGGTTACACGACATTATATATTGGTCACAGAATTATACCCAATGATTTTCACACGAATGAAATGCCTTGTATAGCTATTTTGTTTTGGTTTTAATGATTATCAGTATGCTCACATTAAGTAACACTAACCCAAAATATAACCGATGAACTCAGGCAACTAATAATAAAAAATTATGTTAAGTTGACTTAACAAATTATAAAAATTGTTTTTAAAAATTATCATTAAAAACCCTATTTACTTTTTGCGCTTATTGTGGTAATTTATAATAACCACGGCGACATCACTTTACATCCGTATAATCATTTTATTTGTGGCAAATGTGTCTGCCTATTTTAAAAATACTTATCTGAATAGAGAAAAACGGACTAAGAAAAAGACAGCTTAAAACATTGGTATTAAAATAAAATAAAATAAAAATAACGAAAACAAGAATAACTACAGAACATCACCTTTCAAATCGAACTAGGGTTATTTTGTAAATGTAATTGCCATGCACTTAATAATATTAAGTCACGCAGTGTATTTATTTACCTGAAATACAGTAAAGTAATAACCAGTCAGTAAATGTTTCTGGGCTGGGGGAAGGATCGTTTCTGTCCCCGCCCACAGGCAACTCTCTTTCGCCCAACCCGTCTTCTTCAGGGTTTCTATAAAACCAGGCTACCGGGGCGCTCTTTCTTCTAAACTCCTAGGCAACTTGGAAATATAGCAGAGAGGGATAGTTCTTCCCTTCTATTTGCGAGAGTAAGTAAAATCATTTAAACAGATGCGATTCAAGACAAACGCTGCTTGCAGAACCGCAGTGAATTGATGCTTCTTTTATATAAAGAGCGCGTATTTTGAAGGTTTATCGACGTGTCAGAGGAACATTTGTTAACTTTTTTTAGATTTTTTTTTTGCTGGAATACAGCGAATACAGTCTGCAGATATTGTTTTGCCTCTATAGACTGTTTCAACATTCCTGCAATATTATTGCACAACTGAGGACTTCATTTTAGCCACGTCGGGCTACTTTTTTCTTCACCTGTGTTTGCTCTTCAACTTTTTTTCGTATGAATTTACTCGACCCATTTCTGAAAATGACAGACGAGCACGAGAAATGTCTTTCTGACGCCCCCAGCCCAAGCATGTCCGAGGATTCTGCAGGGTCCCCTTGCCCGTCTGGATCTGGGTCCGACACCGAGAACACCAGACCTTCCGAAAACAACGTCATGGGCTCGGACGGTCCGCTCGGTGACTTCAAAAAAGACGACGAGGACAAATTCCCAGTATGCATCCGCGATGCTGTTTCCCAAGTGCTCAAGGGCTACGACTGGACCCTGGTGCCCATGCCTGTCAGAGTGAACGGATCCAGCAAAAACAAGCCTCACGTCAAGAGACCGATGAATGCCTTCATGGTGTGGGCGCAGGCGGCGCGGAGGAAGCTGGCGGATCAGTACCCACACCTGCACAACGCAGAGCTCAGCAAAACTCTGGGGAAATTGTGGAGGTAAGTTTCCAAACCACGTTCCTTTCATTTGCCGTGGATGGCGTGTCAAAGTTACTGTGCAAAACAGAACTGAATCAATGTCGCTGATCGGTGTGTCTAATCGGTTCTTTCATTTCAATAAGCTTTTTATGTTAGTAAGCAACTTACAAAGTAAAGCAACTTTGTTTAACATAACGTAGGTTCGTTTAAAGTTTCAGCGTTCCAAGGCGGCGTCTATATACTGTGCTTGGGGTAGAGCAGTAGTAGTAGTAGTAGTAGTAATTATTAATTATTATTATTATTATTATTATAACAACAACATAATTAATGACAATTTTAAAAGCCACACGTCACCAGTGCAGCATTAAAAAAACTGTTTTACAATAGGAAGGAAGTTTTCTAAACGGTCAAAACAATTAAACGTTTTTTCTCTTCCTATGTCAGATTGCTCAACGAAGGAGAAAAGCGTCCTTTTGTGGAGGAGGCTGAGAGACTACGGGTGCAGCACAAAAAAGACCACCCCGATTACAAGTACCAGCCGCGGCGAAGAAAATCTGTCAAGAACGGGCAGACTGAGCCCGAAGACGGCGAACAAACGCACATCTCTCCAAACGCCATCTTCAAAGCGCTCCAGCAAGCGGACTCCCCCGCTTCCAGCATGGGCGACGTGCATTCCCCAGCAGAGCATTCAGGTAAGCGATATTTCTGATTTCAATGTCGCCGCTGTTGTGTTATGGTTCGATAATTTAAGCATTACTTGATTTAAGTGGCACCCCTTACCATATCCGCATTTGAGTACGTTCAGAATATAGGAAATGTAATTGTTTTTGAAAAAGTTGCCAGTCGTGGAGGCCAGAACCATGCACAGGCATCTGTAAATCATTACAGATTTTACAACCCATAATGCAAATACACTGGTCTGGCTTTACTCTGTCAACTTCTCCTTAGGAGAAACTATTATATAATGTCAAGGTTTGGAGGGGAAGAAATCTCCTTATCTCCTTACAATTTCAAAGGATATTTTTATTTGTTCAGTGTGTCAATTACGTCGCGACTGCGCCTTTCTTTCATAACCCCCTTTTTGTCTCTCCACAGGCCAGTCCCAGGGTCCCCCCACCCCTCCCACCACCCCCAAAACTGAATTGCCAACTGGGAAGGTGGATCTGAAGCGCGAGGGGCGCCCCTTGCAGGAGGGCACCGGCCGGCAGCTCAATATTGACTTTCGGGACGTGGACATTGGGGAGCTGAGCAGCGACGTCATCTCCAACATTGAGGCCTTCGATGTCAATGAGTTTGATCAGTACCTGCCACCCCACGGCCACCCGGGTTCGGGCCATGGGCCGGCCCCCTACGGGGGGACCTACAGCATCAGCGGCGCCCCGTTATCCCAGGCATCAAGTGCCGGAGGGCACAGTTGGATGACCAAACAACAACAACAGCAGCAGCAGCAGCAGCAGCAGCAGCAGCAGCAGCAGCCGCAACAGCAGCACTCGCTGGCAGGCTTGGGCATTGAGCAGACCCCCTCCCAGCAAAGGGCGCCCCACATCAAAACAGAGCAGCTCAGCCCCAGCCACTACAGCGAGCAGCAGGGTTCGCCACCTCACGCCGGCTACGGCTCGTTCAGCCTGCAGCACTACGCCGCCTCACCCTACTCCGCCACCCGCGCCCAATACGACTACTCCGACCACCAGGGCGGCGCCAACTCCTACTACAGCCACGCCGCCGGCCAGGGCTCCGGCCTCTACTCCACCTTCAGCTACATGAGCTCTGCTCAGAGACCAATGTACACCCCCATCGCCGACCCCACAGGGGTGCCCACCATGCCCCAGAGCACCCATAGCCCCCAGCATTGGGACCAACAGCCCGTCTACACACAGCTCTCTCGACCCTGAGGCTGGGGTGCCCCTGCAGCACAGACTGGCCACACACTGCGTTTCCCACGGCGATGGACGGACAAGCTGGACTTTAGGACTGAAAATATCCCAATGGTTAAGTCAGTGCCTTGTGAAGCTCGGAGTTGAGGTTATATTTTTTTAGGTACGGTTCAAAAAAACAAAACAAAAAAAATACATTTGAAAAGAGGATTCCTCTGTGAGGACAGATGAATTATAAATATTTTAGTATGTACTGTGTATGTTTTATGACATTTGTGAGCATTTTATTCTTTTGGGGGATTATGTATTCATAGAAAAAAAACACAAAAAAAAAAACAAGCTCTTATTTTTCTTATCAACCGATGTCGTAAACGGCTTTGCATCTCTCTGGCGTATTTTTGTACAGACCGTTAGTGGTAGTGTAACTCTGCTTTGGTTCTCTGCATCTTAAAAACAAGAGAGAGCACAAGAAACAAAAACAAACCACAGGAAGTGAGGAGAGCTGGCGCTGTGACTGGTCCACATGTGACTATCCCCACTTCCTGTCCATTCCGCTGTCACCGATGCGGGAGTGGGACCTTTCAGCTCTCTGCGCTTTGCTTCGACCAGATCTTTCTGGAAGCTGTTACACGCCCTGGGGACCGTACCACACCGTTTGCTGTTCTCCAGCTGTCTTTCTCGTCGCTGGGAGAGTCCCCCATTGCCTTTCCTGCCTTCAGTGCCTATGGAGGAACAGTCATAACTTTTTTTTAAAAACATTTTTAAATGATGTGCAAGTCCGAGAAGAAACCACGGCTGAGATTTAGCTTCCTGTTTGAGGGTAGTTCCAAAGCAGCCACCGGAAGTGCTCTTTGGCATGTGTGTCTTCATTAGTTCTCCACCAAGATTTTGGCATGTGTGTCTTCATTAGTTCTCCACCAAGATTTTGTAGTCTTTCACCCCAACATGACCCAACATCCCTCGACTTTATAAAACTTTAACCCTTTTAATTTATTTATTAGCATTAGTTTTATTTGAAAGTAACTATTTGCATTGTTAGTCCTTAATTCAATTGTATACAACTAAATGAAATTCAAATTTTTTTCAATATAGAGCAAGATTTATAAACACACTTGTTAAAGGGTACACTTGTTTGAATATGGTACAGATTGTAAACATCTCGATTATTTATCATTTGTAAATGTTTGTCTAAATCGTTCATTTGTTCTGTCAGGTCTAGCTGGATGCAGATCAATTTTAATTATAACTTGATTTTAATTTTTAAAAAGAGAACTGGAAGATGGGTTTTTTTTTTTCCATTCTAACAAACATGGACAATGTTTATTTGATGATGTGTCTGAATTACCAACATACTGTTTTATTTAAAAAAAAGGATTTATTTCTTATTCTGTTTTACATATCCTAGTTCTGACGTTGGCAACTTTTTAATGCAAATGAACAAATCTTTGTTTTCCTAGGTGAAACGTTATTGTAAGCTTTTGTATGATATTGTTTGCAATAAAAATACAAAATGTACTTCAAAATTAAATGGTTTGCATTCAGTCCTTGCCAAATCATGAGCCCAGCAGAAATTAAATGGTCAGCAGATTGGTTAAATATTCATGAGCCAATAATCAGATCTACGTCTGGCTGCAAATAGCTGTGTACTGTTGTGTCAGATATTCCCACGAACACGAGTTGGGAACCAGAACTTCCACCTCCCCCTCCCCCTCCCCCTGCCTCTCCACGCTTTCCAAATAAACTCCCCCCAAGAGAACGGTTTATATTGTTGTCCACACCACACATGGAACAAAATTGGTCATATGCTTGCATTGCGCCAACTGTTTAGAAGATAGATGAGGATGGGGTTTAAACTATTTAAACAAGAAGGAGCTGTAGAGAGGGGCTAGGTGGTGTGTGTGTGTGTGTGTGTGTGTGTGTGTGTGTGTGTGTGTGTG
>JAOVYW010000039.1:0-19965 GCA_025775045.1 Hiodon tergisus | reverse complement strand
CACCCACCCACCCCACTTGACACAGTTGCGAATTTGAACAGATTACCTCTCCAAGCGCCACTCAGAACTGCTGACAGGGTTTCAAGTGTTCTTGTGGCATCCTCTCCGGCACCATTTTTGGCCCAACTGGCAGCCCATGGCTTTTAACAGGCGTGGGTTTGTTTTTTTGTTTTTTTAACGGTTTTTGACCCAATTAATTACTCTAGCTTCACCGGCACTTACAAAAAAAGAACAGTGCCCCCCTCCCACATCCGCCAAAACTTCAGAAAATCTGACACTTTTTCTAGGGCCTGAGCCACACAAGGATGCTCCTGACATCATCTTAGATAGTTCGGACCCTTCGGCGAGAGGCTCAGAGGGCAAAAGTGCTCTCCCAGATCATGTCATTAGCCAAACTAGTTACCCACCGGCGACGCACTGCCTGGAATAGGGTGGACCCATAACGGGACTAGGAAGTTCCCTGCTACCGGTGTTGGCTTTCCAGGCTTCCACAGGCCAGTAGTGCCTTTAGGGGAATGCACCTCTTAATTACACTCACCCTCCCGCAGAGGCCACAGCATGTCTAATGCAACGTACTCGGAGATAGGCGAGTTGTTACCCTCTGGCAGAGAATCAAGAGAATGCTAGCCAACCGGCAACCACGCTGTGCCGTTGGAAGATGCGCCTGAAAAACTGTGTTGCATCAACTTAATCCACAAACACTGAAAAGACGACGACCCTTGTATCTCCACCTCTCAGCACACCTCACTCATCGCAACTCTCAATAAACAAACCTGCCAAAGTTACCCTGGCATGGTCCTTCATACAAAACGAGGAGAGAGAAAAAGCTGCCCTTCTGAGGCTCACACAGCAATGACATTGGTGGAGCCTGACGTTGGTGCACGAAAGTGTTCTGACAAAGTGTTAGATAAGAAATTGAGGAACCAATGCAAAATGTTTTGATATCCTCAATGGTGATGGTCAAAACACACATGAACAATGAGACAGCTCAGAGTGTTCTGAAGCCTTTGTGCGTTCCACAGATTATTTGCCAGACTCTGACAAAGAACACTGACGCTTCTGCTTTTAGACAAGCCCAATAGCACATTTACCTCAAGCTCGTGTCCCAAACCATCTGCAGTGTAGACTCACAGGCCTTTCTGTTGACCTGTATTGACTGGACTGAGCACATTTTTTTCCAGAGAGAAACAATCCTCAGCCAACAACCTAACATCAGCTTGTGCCGGGTGGTGTGACAAAGAGTGAACCAATATCAACTCATGAAATTAAATGAACCTCCAAAAATTCAAAGTGGAGAGAGAAAAGGGTGGGGTGGGGTGGGGTGGGGGGGTTGCAGAGAGGTGTAACTGCACATGCATCCACCTCTCTACATGTTCGAACACACATAAATGGCTGCACAGCATTCACAGGCATATTCAATTATTAAAGACGTTGCGAGGACACCCAAGTTAATGAGGGAATTCCATCATGAAGCATTCAGCAACACAGTGGGAAAAGCAGCATAACCAGCTGAAGCAAACCTTGCACATTCCTGCCGTAGTAGATTTCAATGGCGAGACTGCCAAGTCTTTGCCCGACATCAAGCTCAACACTTCTCATGTTTGTTTTTGCCAGCGTCTATCTTTTTGTAGAGACATTTAAAGTGACTTCAGACAGCAGGAAACGCATCCCAATTTAGCACGCGCTATGGCAGAGAGAGACACCACCAAGTCTAGACCAGCCTCAGTCCCCGAGCGTGACAACCCAAGCGCCGCCATCATCTGCTTTGACTTTCCCAGCCCATCCCAGCAGAGACAATGAGCTGGATTTTATTTTGACGAACGACGATGACAATCTGAAAGGACCCATCGGAGAACCAGAAACGAAATTCAGTCTTTCTCCACGTGCAATCTTAGAAGGTTTCCTTCTTTATATACATGTTATATTTCAAATTCAGACCAGTTAAAATTGATTTAAGTTTTTAATTCATTTAAACATGTCTGAAATTGGCAATTTTATAGGAGAAATTTGTATAACTTTATTTTTTTATTACTTTGAGGCTATATAATTAGGGCGGGGGGGAACCCTTTGTGTAAATACATCAAGGCCTCCCAATACACTTTTATTGGAATAAATAATACATCTATTTGTTAATTTTCTGTAACCGATAATCCAATTCAGGGTAGTTGTGCACACAGGGTGGAAAAGTGGTACACTTAGGACAGGATGGCAGTCCCTCACAGGGCAGGAAAAAGAGAGACACATAGAAAGACAGATGCAGACAAAAAAACTAAAAAAAATAATAATTTAAAGGTAGGTGGCAGGTGTCAAATCACCCTTAAAGAATTCAATGCATCAAAGGGATGAGGGAGAAAACGAAAAAAGAAAGTTCTTACCCCAGCTGCAAAACCCAGGCTTCCATCCAGTATTTGTTTCTAGGAAACAAAAAAACAAAAAAAGTTATAAATGTTTGCAACAGTCCACAACAAACAAAGTTTTAGTCTGCCTTCTCCTATACCTGTCCACTGGAGAATACAAAAACCAGGGCTGAACCAGCAGCCGTCACACCCCAGGTGAAGAGGGTCCCTAGCAGGGCCTGAATCACGGGGCTGAGACCTGGTATCATGGTGCCAAGCTGAAACATTGGAGACAAGGTGATCACACAGGGCGTATCATCATTTTCTCTAGGACCTGTTGTGCCAGACCGGGCTATTTGCTTAAAGTTTGATCCTTGCCAAGCTACTAAGGCCAGTATTGTTTGTTATGACCCAACAGTAAAACTGCGACACGACTACAAACTCGGGGCTTTAACAGACTTTTTTCCTATTAAAAAAGCAGTTGGGTGAAAGGTAATTTCAAATGTGGTTCTAGCTGGTGTTACCGAAGCATTAGTTACCCCCCGGCTAGCTAAGACATATCTTTTAGCTGTATATTGCGGTCATTTTGAAGACGGGACAAAGCGGCTCCACAGCTAGACAAACATGCGTGATATCCCCGCTGTTTTACTCCACGAGGACAAAAACCTGAACTCATACGCAAAGATTAAGACGGTTAAAAGCTTTGCAACTGCAGTTACCATGACTCTTTATCTGATTGTACCACTTTATTGTCAAACCGTCAGCGGTCAAACCAAAACTAAATAGGTCTCACATTACATTTCGATCTGCATCTAATTCCCAACTAGAGTTAATTCATTTTCAACGAACAAACTCACTTGCTGTCACCCCTCTGGCACCACCAAAAAGTCCTCAGTATTTACTTCCTTCTTTTCTGTACACGTGTCTCTGAAACTCTCAAAAGTCCCGCCCACTTAACAAATTCTATTGGCTGGGTAAGGTTGTAGGGATTCTCTGAAACACCATAGGTGGGAAACGTTAATCGTCATCTCGGTCATACCTTTTTTTGTGTTAAATTATCAGTTTAGGGGAATACAAGGAGCGTTTGACTAAATCCTCGGACCAGAGTCCACGCCCGGAGTAAACAGTTTAGATATTGTTATGCTCATACAGTGTTATAATTTTATGACTTAGGTATTTAGTTTTCTTTTCACTATCTGTTCATCAACCGCGTGTAGTAAGGTGTGATTTTTCTTGTAATATTGCGTTTTCTTCACAAAACTAAACAAATTTTTTTTTCATGAATGCTAGTTTTTTCACCTACGTATTTACGCAGATAAGTAATGATAAGTAATTATACGACATACAAGTAATGTTTAATGCAAATTAGGAAATTACAATATTTACAATATTAAAAATGACATTAGTTTGATTAAACTCAATTTAGTTTATTTTAGTTCCATAAGAGCCTTTTTATTCTTCAATCAAGCGAACCATGTGTGGACACAAAACTGCATTAAATCCGGTTTGGGTGGAAATGGGAAATCCATCACCTTCACTGAAGTTTGTGGTGCCTTTTACGGTGCCGACAGGAACTCCATTCCGTCGACAAATATTGAGCCAAAAATTGAGTAAAAAATAATTGGTAAATAGCATAAGCCCCAGTTCCGGTGAAACTGTTCTCTGCTTCCCGATCCAGCCCTGAAAAGTTTTAAGTATTATTCTAGCTCCATTTATGAATCCGGCGCAACAGCAAATCTTCTATAGGCCTATCAAGTTCCTGCTTGTTATCGGCCTAAAGCTGGTCCATCCCAGAAGTCACTGGTCCGCAAAAACTAAAAATTCAGAGGGAAAAGAACATTTTTGTTTCGTAAATTAAAATTATAAAGATACCTAGCCCCTAGAGACCAATTCCAAAGGGGACATAAAAATTGTAGTTTAACTATGCACCTGGACTACAAAGGTCTTGTCCGCTTTACTGCAGCCCATAAAAGTTTAAAAGTGAGAGGATTGGCCCAGTGGCCTGCTGTGTTTTTTTTTTTTTTTTTTTTTTTGTATGTTCTGCTGTTTGCACTGGTGCCAGTCTCTTCCACAGGGGGTCGTACGGAATACTTAAGCAATGTGTGTGTGTGTGTTAGAGAAAGAGAGAGAGAGAGAGCAATCCTTCACCCGTTTGTTTACTTGAAGCATTCCCGGAATTGTGAAGCTCCACCACCGTGATAAATGAAGTGTAACAGACTAGACATAGAACAAAGCCCAATCCCAACAAGGTAAGAAAAAAAGCCCCCAATCCATCTCCCGCCATCATCTATATTCTTTCCGAAATTCTAGCTTGGAGGTGGGTGGTCAGAGTGTCTTTAAAGAACACCCCCCCCCCCACACATATACAGATACACACACACTGAACTGCGAAGGGAGCACAGAAGAGGTGGAGAAGGAGGTTCTAGTCAGATGGGGTTGTTGGAAAGCAGTACTTTGAGGAGAAGGTTTAGTTATGAAAACAAAAGTATTGCAACGGATGAGGCCAACTGCATCGTGAAAACCGCATGAGGTCTGAGCCCTGGAGTCACTGCAGCTCGCCAGGCAACCAAGAGCACCAGAGGAAGTTGGCTTCCACGTCTCCCACCAAGCCCGGCTCTACCGGGATACATTGGACATCCAAGGCATCAGGAGGTCCACTGGTATCTCTGGTGTTTCCTGACATTGCTTTATTTTCTTTTTATGGCCAAAAGTTTTTTCCTCTGTGGACAAACGTGTTTCCTTGGGAGGGCATGCTGTGGAAGCTAGGACTCCATCAGTCCACACTTGTACCTTGTGTGTGAATCCTTGTTATTCAAATATATTTTCTTTTATTCACAGGTTTTTTCCTAATGAGATTTATTGTTTGATGTGTGAAGCACATAGATCCAGCTGTTTGAAGAAGAGAAGAAAGAAAAAATTGATGTTTTTTTTCTACATACTGAAAAAAATGAGAGTTACTTAAGTACCCCCTAAGTACTTACCTAATCTCCTCTATTAAACAAATAAAAAAGAATTACAGAATTTACAGAATTACTGCAAACTGATGGAGTCCTCCCCAGAGCCCTTTTACAACACTGTGTCCGCCGTCGATCCGACTAGCAGCTACCTGGGCGACAAGGCCGGGTTTGAGGTCTCTGGGTCAGGCGTGCTGATGGCCACCCTGTACCTGGCAGTGTTTGTGGCTGGTCTGGGCGGAAACTCTCTGGTAATCATAGCCATCTTGAAGTTGGATGGCATGAGCACGGCGACCACCGTCTACATCCTCAACCTGGCCCTGGCGGACGGCCTGTTCATGCTGGGCATGCCATTCTTGGCCTTCCAGAACCTCTGTGGCTATTGGGCCTTTGGCGACCTGATGTGTCGACTGGTCATGGTCCTTGACGGTGTCAACCAGTTCACCAGCGTCTTTTGCCTGACAGTTATGAGTGTGGACCGCTGCTTGGCGGCAGTCGATCCGCTCCGGTTCAGCAGATGGCGCACCCCAAAATGGGCCAAGGTGGTCAGCCTGTGCCTGTGGCTGCTCTCACTGCTGCCTGTCCTCCCTGTGGCCCTCCACTTTTCATCCGAGAGTGGCCTCTGCGCCGCTGATTCCGGGGCATCTTTAGACTGGTGGCTCATCTTCCTCGCGTACACCTTTGCGCTTGGCTTTGCGCTGCCCTTCGCCGTCATGATCGCCTCCTACGCTGTGCTGGTTGTCATGCTCAAAAGCTGCCAGGGCCACCCACGGAGCCCGGAGGGCCGACGGCTGGAAAGACAGGCGACCGGGATGGTGGCAGCAGTGGCGCTGGCTTTTGCTGTCTGCTGGCTGCCGTTCTATGCGCTGAACTTCTGCGCTCTGCATCACCATGACCTGGCGCTGGATTTTGCCCGGGGTTTTGAGTTTGCAGTGCTGCTCTCGTACGCCTGGAGCTGCGCCAACCCCATCTTGTATGCCTGCTTCTCCGATACCTTCAGAGGAAACTTCCACACTCTCCTTTGCCCCAGGTCAGGATCTCAGGAGTCTCCCTGCGAAACTGAGGGAGTTGATCTGCACGACGTCAATAGAGGGGAGACAAATGTGGTTTAGTCATATGGCTACACCCTGAGGTCTGACGACCAAAAAACTCTGCTGTTTGGAATTCCCTAAGAAATGCCAAAAAAAGGTTGGTCTGAATTAATGCTTTTATGGTAAGAAATCATGCGTCCTTGTGTCACAAAATTGCGCTCCATTTTCCTTTTTTTAATGCAAATATTTTGCTTATTGTGTTTGCACAATATGCAAAATATGTAGTGGAAAGACATTGTCTTTACCTCTCGGTTTTTCTCGTGAGGTTTGTTCAATAAATTAGTTATGACACTCTAGTAAGGAGGAAAAGGCGGTTTGCTTGAAATTAGTTTTCAATAACAGTTATCAGTTTCCTGGGTGCGTAAATGTGGCTAAAAGGAATGAGCGGAAAATAATAAAATACAAAATACAACACCGTACGTGTTGGAGGGAGCAAACCAATAAACAACACCCAAACGTAATAGTTGTATAATTGGCATTGATTTAGCATTTTCTTGCTAAATGATTTCACAAAGTGGATTAAGTTATTGTTTGTTTTTTTACCACGAATGTATTACATTGGATTCCATAAAGGCTGAGGACTTAAAGCTGATGTCACTTCTGTCTCGGAAATCCACTCTTTTATTCTTTTCTTTCATAAATAAAGAAAGTGAAGTGGAATCTGTGATACTAAATAAACATTTTAATGTAATGTATATTCAACTGTTAATGGTTGGTTGTTGCTAACAATTTTGACTTTTGTTAATTACTCATTTTAATTGCTGTAAAGTTCGGTAGAACTGGATCAAGAACTAATATGCCACAGTGCGTGTACTTTTTTCTTTTTTTTTCGGATTCATTGGTATTTGCAACCTTATACACTAATATTCTGTATAAAATAGAATAAACCATTGTTAAGCCTTCAGAGGTCAAATACATATTACGGATTATTTTACATTAAAATATACCTGAACAAACCGATGTGTCTGCATTCGTAAATTGTTTCCCATCTTCATAGCCAGTGATGCGGAAAAATAAGAAACAGACTATTCGCTAACTGAACATGCCACTCCACACGAAGCCCAAAGCTCAAATCGCTCAAAACCCTCGTACCGACTGCCCGTCACATTGCACTCTGCGCTTCCTAGAAATTACGTCGTCGTATTATAGAATTTACGCTTATTTGCGTATCACTGGTTGCAATTGAATACGTATGTTGATTTTAAAAAAAACAAAGACATGTGTTGAGACTGATTCTACGACGGACAGAGGAGAAGGGATTCCTTACACACGGAGATCATGTGCTTGTCAAGTCCAGAAATGTGGGACCAAAGATGATTTTCTCTACAAAAGCTGACACGTTGTGGGAGCTTTCTGCCCTGAAAAGTTGATTATTTTAAGTCCAGCAGTGCAGTCTTTTACTATTATATTGCTGTTTTTTTTTTTGTTTTTTTGTTTTTGTTGTTGTTATCAACAGCTCCGTGCTATTTAACTGTCTACAATACGGCAACAAGAATGGACTCCTGTGTGTTTTGTGAGATTAGCTAGTCTGTGGACATAGTGAAACCAGCAGCATGATTGCAAAGGTTGTTGGGGAAAAGTATACCAGCTGCACTGGGATATTTAATATATATATATATATTAATACAGGTTGAGCACCCCATATCCGAAATGCCTGGGACCAGAAGTGTTTCGTATTTTGGATATTTTCCGATTTAGGAATATTTCCATATACATAATGAGATATTTTAGGGGAAATCTAAACACAAAATCAATGTATGTTTCATATACACCTTGTACAAATAGTCAGAAGGTAATTTATACAATGTTTTTTTAAAATCATAATTATGAACGGACTGCAATAAAGGCTATTAAATTAAAACTTTTAAATCGAGTTAAAGACAAACGGCTCGTAGTAACGAACTCGGGATCTAGTTACGCTCATGAAAACATTCCGCGACGTCGGTGGTTCGGGTAACCTGCAGTTAGCATTGCGTCCTGTAACATTGTATTTGGTTTTACTTATGTTCTCGTTGTAAGTGTTTCTTAAGTGTTTGATATGCATAAAAAGGTAAAATATATGACCAAATGATGCTAAATACGAACCGTACGTACGTAATCCAATTTACATAGAAATTCGATTTAAATACGGTGTCAGGACCGGAACTCGTTCGTAACCCTGCCTGTATATTGATACTGATATGGGATGCTCAACCTGTACAAGTTATCAGTCAGTGCGGCAGCTCAGTTTATCCTGTTATTCATTATGGATTGTGATTGGTCAGAAGGGAGAATCAATCAAAATGTTCCCTTTCTCCCTCTTGCATTTGAAGCCTGATTTCACCCTGGAACCGAGTTAGAGGAAAGAGCAGAAGAAAGAAGGTAGATGTGCAAACCCAAACCATGGTGCTTTCTTTACACAAACAGGACTGGATGGGGGCGCAAGGGGGTGTCATCAAAAAAGCATTCTCTCGTCATGTCCTACATGCTTCATTCTCTGGCTGTAAACTCCTCGGTTTCCTGTGGACCTATTCTGTCTGTGACTCAGGTTTTAGGCCACTTATTAGTAAATTAGATTACTTATAGGCCAGACTTCCAGAACCAGATTTTACTCCTATCACCAAATTCCTGCAGTTGTGAATGGCACCTTGATGACCGGGTACAGAAACAATCTTTTCTTCTGGAAATAAAGACATTAGGCGTTTGAAGAAAAAAGAAGCGTATGGCTTAGTCCAATTATTTGTTACAGTTAAAGACCAAACTGCAAGACTAAATGCTATTTATTTTCTGTGAGCTTAACTGTTTTCACCTGTAGAACTTTCTGGATAATTGCAGAACTGGGACAAAGCACCTGCCTGATCGATCGATGCGTTATCAGTCAAAAAGCATCCAATTTATCAAGGCGCTTGAACACAGATAACATTTAACATCGACTAAATCGCAATAAAAAAACGGGGTAGCTGTTCTATATTTCTTTAATATGTTTTGAGTTCTCAGTTGAAAACACAGAGTACACTCCAATTAAACTGCAGGCATGAGAAGCAGCTTCTCGATGATGATAAACGTCATCAGACTTGAAAGAAAGTGAGCAGGTTTCAAAATCAGTCAAAACATTTTTTTTTAATGTTGTGCTATCCAGCTTATTCGAAAGAAAATCCGTTTACAAAGGTGAGTATACACGTCCCCATAATGCATCTAAATTGACCACCTCTGCCTTTGTTATCTTTTTTTCTTTCCCCCCTGGGAGCTGTTTTATTCTGCCCCAAGTAAGCTGGAGGGGACTTGTTCTTTTTTAGAATTGCTTTCGCTTATCCAGAGCAACCTGCATAGCAGACAATTTTATTTCCAGACAACAGGTAATCAGCAAGAAAAACATATCAATGTCTTGGATACAGGCCACAGTTCTTGTAAAAACGGCTTCCCCAGTCACAGCCCCAGCCCCAGCCATACATGGTGCTTAACCCACGAAACCTAAAGCTGAAATTAAGCAGCTGCACTCATAGATTTTGGGGGACTTTGTCTGTTTTATGCCACCATCAGTCTTTTGAGCAATCTGGTACTTCTATATCTACGTTATTGGTTGTTCAGCTCAGGGTGGTGGGAGAACTGCAGGGGCCCAGGTCAACCCAGAACTGTAAGGAAGATTACATGTCCACCAGTGTTGTGATGCCACAAACAAAGCATGGTGAATCAATGTCACAGATTACCAGGGACAGTCAAATGGCCCCAAACTCAAATTAAAGTTCACAAAATACAAGCGTGGGGCCTTGGAACGGTCGTCATTGCCAGTTATATTTTCATACCACCTTTGAAGCTGTTGAAGTGACAGCTGTAGGAAACTGAGAGTGCTGGGCAAATAGGGCAAAGACCAGGAAAAACTTTCAAGGTGAAAAACAACATGGAAACAAGCTTTATGGCGTAAATCTCAAACAGGCTCATTTTAGGACATAAAACATAATGCTTCAAAATTAAGTGTTATCTTTCATTGGATTTTATACAGGCTTATAGCATAGCATTTTGAAAACATATATTTATTCATATATGCAGTTTTACATTTACTAATTTTGCCCTGCTTGGATATTTACTGAAGAAAATCAGGTCAAACATTCCATTAATGGGTGTGACAGCAATTCCCTTGACTAAGATTTTAACTTGGTCCTCTCTGGATGCTAGTAAAAACTGCATAACCACCACACCACCTACTGTCATAGTTTGTATGACTTTCAGGCAGGCTTGACCTCTTCAAAAATGTGTTGCTTTTGCAAAGGGTTTCAGTTGATTGAGGTGCTCACCTTTTGTTGATTTGAATTGTGATTGTGACTGGGTTACCGTAGGAACTGATTAAACTGATTACATTTTTTTTGTTCCATTTTAAATCAACTTTTATTTTTCTGTAGAGCTGTTTTATTTTGAGAAAAGTAAGTAATGTAATAATGAATTAACATGATATTCTGCTATGTATTCATTATTTTATATAGTCATGATAGTAACTTAGAATTTTGTGGAAAACTGGTCTCAAAACCTTTGCTGCGAGCCATTGTGTTAAATCTTGCTAGATGTTAACATATGACGTGTAATTCTGAGAGTTCAGTGTTATGATGATGCTGCGAGCTGCCCGTTTAAACGTTTATGCTGAATTTAGTGGTTGTTTAAAACGACTGAGCTATTTGTCGGAGAAAGAGTTTCTGTCGCCTGAATTTCTTGTGAGTGTAGTTATGTTCGTGACCGCCATGCACTGCAGAACAAGTGCCAGACCCAGACTGAATCAGTGGGCTTGAGCGAAACCAGAACTCACTGCGTTTAACCGCAAGCGTTTCTACAGAGGCGCAGTATTTCTGCTTATTCAAATGCGGCTTATAAAGCAATCATTTATTTCGACCTGTATTAAGGGCTAGTAAACTTTAAGGCACGTTTAGTGTTTTTTTATTCTTCCGAAGCGATGCAACAGACTTAGTAATTAGAACATGTGCACTGCAAACCGCCCTGATAGTTTTATCCGTTTCTTTCTTTGTTTACCATAGCTGTCCTCGTACCACGGTCTTGTGCGTTGCTATCCGACCTTTCATCAGGGTTGCTCTGTTTTGTCTATTCTGTAGACATCAGGGAAGGTCACATGGTTTTTTTTTTTTTTTTTTTTTAGGACTCAAGGCTACTGCTTTCTCAGTCTACTTACCTGGTTAAATATAGGATTATTATTAATAATTCGTGTTTTAAAGGAGGTTCTTAAATTGCCATCATTGAGGTTTGGGTAGGCTGTAGCTCATGAGTGTATCTGATTTAATGTCTCCTAATATTAAGATCTGTATTGGTGTTTTGGCTGGCTTAGTCTATAAGTAGTCAAATCCCGAATTAAAGTTGCATATATATATATATATTTGATATATGTAGATACGCTTGCGGTTATATGCGTTGATATCATCAATACGAACGATTTTAATCAGTCAATTCTTCGCAACATTCTTCCTCTAAACTGAAATGAGTAACTGACAGCTTGCTATACGAAATGAAGCTCTGACCCACAGGCCAACCGTGGCGTGCTTTGACGAGGGAGGAGGCGATGGGAGAGCTGAACCTCTGCCCTATCTGCGTGCACAGCTGGAACCGTCAGCGAGCGGAAGTCGCAGACTGGGGCATCACTTAGCCCGCACTCTCCCGTTAACTAACATTCGCTATCCAAACTGCAGAAGTACTGATATCACGGGGGCAGCAGGAATATTATTAAGTTTGCACCCTGAATTTTGATCAATACGTTTTTACTATTAATGTATTGTTAATTTCAGCAGTTACACAGTTGGACTTGTTATAACTAACTTGGTATTTTAATTTGGATTTTTACACGCGTCTACTAGATATGGTGAAGACCACGTGATTTCATATTGAAAACTACGGCGTGCGCAGTCACTGAACAGGTGTGTAGTGAGGCACAAGCGGAATGTTGGCATTCGATATTTTTTCTCTCTCGATGCTAGTTGGCGTTGATCGACGGGATGTGTGACTGCGCGAGAACGAATTTGGAATGAGACTGAAATTCGAGTTCTAACTGGAGGTATGAGGCTGAATTGATGTGCTGTAAATAAAACTAACTCGGTGTGGATTTAACCGCTTGTCACTCGTTTTTTCTTAAATATAATGTATGTAAGTTTATTTGGTTAAATTAATTCACAAATAGTAATGTTTTCGTTTAAATGAATAACATTTATGTGTGATCTGTTTATTTTTTTAAAGGATTCTTAGAGCCTCTGTGTTCTGTATCACGTAATTCTGAAGAAAGTTACCAAGTCATACCTCATATGACACCGTTACATTTCTTTAAAAGAAGTATCCTAAAAGTAAATAATACATGCATTTGTTCTAGAATATGATTTAAAACGCGTAGCCTACGTTGCCATGCACAGGCAATAATCTAGAGGGCATTTTTGTTATTGAATTTTATTTTAAATTATCACGTCGTCACACACCATGAGTCTGCTTACATTTCTGCCTCTGATAATGTTTGTTTTTTATCTGTTTATCTTTTTGGCAATTAGCTGCTTGTCGTGCGCAAAGTCTCTTCTAATTTGGCATTGGCTCGTGTGCGCTTTTTAAAAGGTTTTTTATGTGTGATGTGTAATGATTAATGTAAGACAAAAGAAGAGAACGAGATGACATTTTAGCATGAAAATTGAGACTTTATTGGTTTCCCTTAAATCTGTGATACCTGTAGGTTGGGGAAAAAATGTAATGTAAGGATTAATTAGTCAAAGAATGTGTGGACAATTAACCGCTCGTAAAACCCCGACCCGAATAGAGAAGGTGCTCGGAAATCATTCATGCTTTTTAAAACAATTGTTGTTCTTACGCAGATTACTCGTGCTTTAGACAATAATAAATTACCGTTTATTATAGAATTTAGCTTACTTTTAAATAGTTTTAACTTGAACCACGGGATCATCACCATTCCTAATATTACTAATTAAACGGCTAATTAAACGCGTAATTAATTTTTCTTCCTTTTGAATGTCACAAATGCGAACAGGTTCCCGTAACCAGTTGCCGGGCACCACTCATGACCGGAGGGTTAAAAACGTTGAGTAGACTCAAAAAAACAAAAAGGCTGGTCCTATACAATTATACGGCGTGACACATATAAATAAATAAATACAATAATTATTAATCAAAGCATTTAAAAAAAAATTTTTTTCTGCTTTACGAAAGAGTAAATCGCCACTTTAAAAACGCGGTCTGTTACAGCTCAGCTTTCTCTGCCGCTGTCCATTACTAACAATAAGGAAAGCAAATGTGTAGCACTAGGCATTTTACCATTGGGCTTTGGTAGGACTACAACAAACAAAAAAACACCTCGCGAACATAGTATTTCCTACCCGTCACCCAGAACGCTGCGCAGGTGGTCGAGGAAAAAGCCTTCGGCTTGGATAGGCCGGAAGCTTTTGGTTTAATTATATCTGAGAACCCAGCGACCTGGGTGTCTGGGTGAGAGGGAATGCGCGTTTCTTCCTCGTCCTCGCTGCCAGTAGAGATAGAGTTGGAAATTAAAGATTTATCGTCAATGATACACCTGCAAGTTATCCCCGTCGTCTAAATAAAAGCATTACATTTTGATAAAAATGCAACACTTTCTGACTGTTCACCTTTAGTGGAAACCACAGCAACAGCGTTAAGTCATACCCTGACACTTCAGTACCCACAGAACGCATTTCCCGGCACGTACACAATCGTGACATACCATTCCCATTCAAAGTGCGGCATACACGTGATATTCTTGCTGGTGTCGATGTTTCGTGATACGTGTTTCTTAAAATGTAATTTTAGGCTCCCACGAAAGGTTGAAGGACACCTTTTTCTAATCCGGGTCTTGAGTTATTATTTCTAAACTGCTGTTTTGCAGTAGCATGGCCCCAAAGGGACGTCAAACAGTCTCTCTGACAAGAAAAAAAGCCTTCTAGTAGCTATTGCTTCTGACGCAGACTCCAATATACTCCACTGTGAATCCTGACCCTTTCACTTTAGGGACACTGTGTTTCTAATCAGTGTACACAAGGCACTGCCAGACAGATTGCTGCCTGCAAAGAGAGTAAAGTCCTGAGAGTTTAAAGTTTTAAATTCTACAGGAGGGGGACATGTTGCAATGCACTGATACATATTAAGATACATTAAAAAACAAAACAAAGACTTGTGAAATTCTTTAGATGGTAAAATTCTTCAGTCCTGTAAATTTTTGATGATGTCCTCTGAATTTTACCCCCTGCCCTCACTCCGCCCTGTTCCTTCTGGTTTCACCCTCAGGTGGCATGCTGTCTGTTTGGAACCGTCGTATCTAAGAAGAGCAAATCCACCATGGAACTGTGGACCTTCCTCCCCTCTCCCCCCAACATGTCTGAGCCCCCAATGTATGATGCTCTAGACGTCAGCAACGACTCGGAAGGTGGTTGGAGGAATGGCACAACTAGCGATCCCAGCCATAAGCACTTTGACAAGGCCGGCACGGCAGTCATTACCTTTGTGTATTTTGTGGTGTGTGCCGTTGGCCTCTGTGGCAATGCCCTGGTAATCTACGTTATTGTGCGCTATGCCAAGATGAAGACCGTCACCAACATCTACATCCTCAATTTGGCGGTAGCAGATGTGCTGTGCATGCTTAGCCTACCCTTCATTGCCATTCAGCTGGCACTGGTCCACTGGCCCTTCGGCGGGGTGTTGTGCCGCATAGTCATGACTGTGGACTCACTCAACCAATTCACCAGCATCTTCTGCCTGATGGTCATGAGCTTTGACCGCTACCTGGCAGTGGTGCACCCTATCAAGTCCACAAAGTGGAGGAAGCCCCGCATGGCCAAAGTAATCAACCTGGCTGTATGGGGCATCTCCCTGCTGGTCAACCTGCCCATTGTGATCTACAGTGGACTGATGACCACCAAGAACAACGCCCAATTCTGCACCATTGTGTGGCCGGAGCCCCAGGAGGCCTACTATACCGCCTTCATGTTCTACACCTTCTTCCTGGGTTTCTTCCTGCCGCTCACTGTCATCTGCCTCTGCTACCTGTTCATCGTTGTCAAGGTGAAGTCCTCCGGGATCCGTGTGGGCTCCTCCAAGAGGAAGAGGTCTGAGAGGAAGGTGACGCGCATGGTTTCCATCGTGGTGGCTGTGTTCGTACTCTGCTGGCTGCCCTTCTACGTCTTCAACGTCACTTCAGTGACAGGCTCCATAACCACCACGCCCGTGTTGAAGAGCACCTTTGAATTTGTGGTGGTGCTGGGCTACGCCAATAGCTGTGCCAACCCCATTCTTTATGCTTTCCTCTCTGAGAACTTCAAGAAGAGCTTCCAGAATGTCCTCTGCCTGAAGAAGGCGGGTGGCCTGGACGAGCTGGATCGGAGCGACAGCCGGGTGGACAGAGCACGCATGGCCCATGAAGGTGCCACAGAGATGCAGAGCACCCTCCTGAATGGGGATCTGCAGACCACCATCTGAGTGGAGTGCAATGGGGCTTGATCATCCAGTAGGTGAAGGGCAGTTGACAAGTTAAGAGGCCACCTCATTCAGGGAGAGCATCAGTCGGAAAATGGGTCCACGTACCCTTGCACTGAACAGTAGGAGGGGGAATGCTTTCTTAGCTGCTGGACCATGAAATCTGCTGGAAATTCCCATGCCTCTACACACAGGACAATAGGATGGAATGCTTTACAGCTGAGTGAGAAGCATGTTTTGAGTCTTTGACAGTGATCTTCTTAGTCTGATGTGCCAATCACAAATGTATCTCCTTGGCAGGAAGCCTTTCTCTTTCACAGATAATCTACACAGACCAGTGATGTATTTAAACAGAAAGAAAATAATGTACAGACAACGCAACAAAGTTGGGTCCCCCCCCCCCCCCCCCCAGCTAGCACGTTTTGCCTCGGCATTGTTCCAAGAGTTCTTATGCCATAAAGAGCACATGGACCGCTGGTAGCAAAAACTAATTCATTTTAAATACCAGCGATGAGGAAAGCAAAACTAGTACAGTAAACTTAGCCAGATTAACACAGGAATTTTGCCAGAGAATGTATTCTTTTGCATTTCTCCTAACCAGGACAGCAGTGTGTTCCACAGTCAATGTTTATTTTTTTTCCCCCTTCTTGGACACCTTTCCTTGGTAATAGAGAATGTCTACCTCTAGCTTCAACAGCAGCTTCTCAAACTAGATTTGTGTTCAAGGTTCATCCCTGTCCTTATACAAAGCTTTTTTAAGTAGCCTTCATACAATTAGCAACGTATTCTGTAATTATTGTTATATGTGAAGAGGCCTACTCGAAGTCTGATACTTCTGCTCATTTAAATTCTTATTTTGACTGTCCGAGAAAGCATTCACTGCTATTTATGTACTGAGATACAATTAGACTAGTTATTTGATGTTTTATTAATGTTATCTTACTGCCACTGCCTCACGTCAGTTACTCATTTGGAAGTGAGACATATAAATGTTACTTTGTTCCTACCGAACATGTCAAGCCATCTGGCAAGTCAGTTAAGTAGCCTTTAGGCAGCCAGGGTTCCTGCTCTCTGACTCGCAGATGGACCGCTAAAGCGTAGCAAAGCTCTGCTTTGTTTCTGCTCGCACCGCTGACCAAATTCAGGCCTTGTGGAACTATAGCGGGACGTCGTTCTCCATTGGTGATGTGGAGAGCACCCCCCCGATGCTCAGTGGACGCACAAGAGGGCTTTGATGGAGGCTGTTGGCTGATGAGATCTTGAGGTGAAGCATTGCAACAAGGGATATCAGGCCAGAGGGCACAACATGAAGATGCCCACCTTGTTATTTATCATCTATGTTGGTGTGTATTGAGGCCAATACTGATACCAATATTGGTGTGTTTGTGAGTCTTCTACCAGTATGAGCAGGTCAGAAGTTCAGAGGACACAACTGTGTCAGCGCAATGTTATTCCCCAACTGTAAATGTTAAGCTTCCTGTGTAGCAGCACCGTGGTGTACTTCACATACAGCAAACGGCTGCTACTGCAGGTTGTCAAATTATATTTTCAAAAAAACCTGTGTGTGGTGGTAAGTGACAGCTGCCCTGTCTGGACTGTTAAACAGGCAGGACAGACAATGAAAGGCCTACAGTGAAAGAGGGAAAACATTTTTTAGCAGATTGTATTTTATTGTTATTATTGTTATAATTTGTGCTGTTATTGTTAATCTATTGTCTCCAAGAGAATAGTTCACTGTAGAGCAGGGGTCGATAACCCTGGTCCTTGAGAGCCATAGTGTCCACAGGTTTTTCAGCTACCTTTCAGTTAGCATCAGATTTACCCCTGGAAACACCAGGTGAGAACATTTCTACTACAAATGATATATTCAATTAGAGAATTAATATGCTTGGAAATATAACCCCTGCAGATACTAAGGCTCTCGAAGACAAGGGTTGCCATACCCCTGCAATAGAACAAAACTTACATTAAAAATGAAATAAAGACAAGACTATTTATAAACAAAAGAGTTGAAACCAACCTTAAAAGTAGAAAATTATCCAGTTAAGGGAGAAAAACCTTAAAACATGCAAGGCAGACGTTGGTGAAGTATATTCATGTGCAGAACTGGTCTTGTCCTGGCTAAAAATCAAATATCAAAATAAAACCAAACAAAAATTTGTTTGTGTATCGCTAAGCTAACAAAGTTGCGTGTACTGAGTATTTACTTAAGCTTGTCCAGCGAACCGGCATGCCAAAGTTACACAGGAACACTGCTTAGAACCACCTGATCAGAGGCTATTGGCCCAGGAGTTTCAAGGGCCACAATGCTAGACGGAACCGAACTGAACTAAACCCCTCTCTCTCTCTCTTCTTCTCTCTCTTTACTTGCTACAACCTCTCTTTACTTATGGGAATTTGCGAAGGATTAAAACCCTGCAGCGCTGAGGTGCATTGATTTTACTAGACTCCCCACCATCCCCCTCTTTCACCCCAACTCCCTGATGACTGGCCTGACAACATAAATCGATACATGTGCCTTTGTAGAACGCAGGGTTCTTGCGATTTGTTTGCTGGGGGGGGTCCAACCCATCTGTCTGCTTGCTTGACTGCTGTCCTAGAGGGAAATGGCAGGCCTAGTGTAAAAGGAATCCCTGTTTTTATTTTTTTTTAACCACCGACTTTTGCGTATTCTCTTCTGTCCTTCTCTTCTTCTGTTACTCTTTCCCAGATTCAGTCTGAAAAGTTTTGACAAGCAGAAATCAGAATTGGATTGTTCCACAAAACGTTTAAAAGAAACATTTTTCTCTGCTTTGAGGTAGAAAAAAGGGAGTTTGTGTGTGTCAGCATACTTTTGAAGGGCCTGCATTTGATTATATTGATGTAACATGTTTCAATTTGTCCCAGATTACCATTCAGCTGCCATGAGCTGTCAACCAGTTCAGGTTTTCAGAACTCCATTCAGTGCATTGACCTTCAGAATCCTCAGCATTTCACTGTTCTTGATTTTAAAGCAATTATCTGATACCTTAAACTGAACCATAAATTTATAGGGAGAGGTGATGTATTGCATTACATCAGATGGAGAAAAAACAAATTTTAATTTGACTTATTATGAGCATTGAAGTGACTGCTAGTGCAACAATGACACGTTGTCAAATAATACAGTAGATCACAAAGCCCCTACTCCGCCCCCCGCCCCCCAATTTCCCAACCCCCAAATCTCCCCCAGTGACTTCTAGGTTTTAAAAGTGCTGTGTTGAAATTGATCAACACCCAATGTTTATCTGCGGTACTGTTTGCACGCACGGCCAACTTCCTGCATGGATACTGCGGGTAGATTGTCTTGACACTCAAACGGCAGTCCTCCATCTCTCTCCTTTATGTGTTATTCATTTTGGCTTAATTTCCCGGTGGATGAGCAGGAAGCGGTCGGCAGCACATTTGATGAGGTCTGAGGAGAGAGGACAGTGTGTGGGAGCTAATACCACCTGAGCACCTACTCGAGAACGCATAGATTTTAGATTAAGAGTGCAAAAGAAAGACAACTGAGTTACAGCTGGCTATTAAGTCTCTTTCTCAAAGAGACTCAATAGAGACACAGACATTCACACCTCCAACATATTAATAGAAAATATAATTGTATATATACAATTATATGAAGAAAATACTATCTACATGATTAAATAAATAATTGTAGAAATGATATAAACCAGACAATGGTCTACTCTACAATACAATGTACATATACAAAATATGGATAAAAGTATTGGGACACCTACACATTACACCTACAGGAGCTTTTATGACATCCCATTCTAAATCCATAGGCATTATTATCGAGTTGGTCCCCCCCTTTGCAGCTATAACAGCTTCCACTCTTCTGGGAAGGCTTTCTACAAGATTTGGGAGTGTGTCTGTTGGAATTCTTCCAGATGAGCATTTGTGAGGTCAGACATTGATTTTGGACGAGAGGGCCTGGCTCACAATCTCCATTCTAGTTCATCCCAAAGGTGTTCTGTGCGGGCCAGTCAAGTTCTTCCACACCAAACTCATCCAACCAAGCCTTTATGGGCCTTGCTTTGTGCACTGGGGCACAGTCATGCTGGGACAGAAAAGGGCCTTCCCCAAACTGTTTCCACAAAGTTGGAAGCATAG
>JAOVYW010000038.1:4339388-4354277 GCA_025775045.1 Hiodon tergisus | reverse complement strand
TCCTCATTATGCCTTTATCTGCACGAACCCGTCTGTGCTCTGAATCAGCCACAAATCTCTTTACAGTACGATGATCATGCTTTTCGTAAAATATCTCATGTTTTCATACCTTGTCCAAGGCATTGCACTATTTGACACTTTTCCACAACAGAGAGATCCTTTTTCTTTCCCATATTGATCAACTATTTAGGAAAATCAGTGTAAAATATCATTTGCATAATAATTTGGAACGCGGTGTAATTATTATCGAGTCGAAAATGTAGGAAATAAATTATTTATTATTGGCTCCACTAAGCGTGGCTGAGATGTAGCGTCGCTACAGGGAAAAGAGAGATGCAGAACCCGAGAGAAGAGCAAAGTATCTGCAGAAAGAAAGAGAGAAATAGCAGCGAGACAGAGATACAGGGAAAAATAAAAGAATACAAGACCTCTGTGAGCATAGAAAGCGTGCCCAACAAAGGCAATGGAGAGAAAGGAAAAGAGAGGCGAAAGCCAGAGAATAGGCCAGGACAGCTATACCCTCTCCCCCAGCAACCCCACCCTCACCCCCTGAACTAGAACCAGCGGCAAGGCCTTCAAGGTTAGAAGTGTATCGTAGGATTTAGTTATTTGGTAACAGTTTACAGGTTAGGGTTGCAATGTTCCATGCATAACAACACATTATTTACCTATTAACTATGTTGTATAATTGTGTTGACTGTGTTTTAGGCAAAGAAAAAAAGGTCAACGCCAGCAAAAGAAATAAGAGAAGGCTTTACAGAGAGATTGGAAAGCTCAAAGTGGCCTTGGCAAAACAACAAACTTAAAAAGAAATACAAGAAGAGGTGGCAACGAAGTTAGACAAATGGAGAAAGCCAATCCCCTCGTGCAAAACTTGCCAAAATGTTGCAGCATCCTGTCCATCCTACCACAAGCAGGAAACTGCTGTTACACACCTCTTTAGTTGAGAAACTAAAACAACAAGTACAAGAACACAAGAAGGGAGAGAGAGAAGCAGATGTTTGCAAAAGCCTCCATGGGAAACATATAGGCTACAGAGGCTAGCTCAGACTACGCATGGATCCTCACAGAAGAGAGCGAGACTGCATGGTGATATCTGCATGTTTCAGTGGACAACAAGACAGAGTAACTGCAAGACAGAAAGTGGTATCTTCTTGAGGGATGATATCAACCGAATGACGACGGGCAGAAAAGAAACGGTCACCCTTCACAAAAAGAAGATGCAGAAGAGGCTGCTGACAGACACCCTGAAGAACATCCACAGGAAGTTCCTATCTGAAAATACAGATCAGTTTTCATACTCTTTTTTCTGTAGCCTAAGGCTGTTTTGGGTGGTAACACACACTGAAAGTGACTGGAAGACCTGTCAATCTAAATCAATCAATCGATTAATTTTTATAAAGCGCTTTTCATATGTTTCCATGTCACAAAGACGCTTTACAATATGTCCCAGGCCTGACCCCCCAAAAGCATGCCAGTGGCAACAGTGGCAAGGAAAAACTCCTTAGGCTGGCAGGAAGAAACCTTGAGAGGAACCCGGCTTAATGGGGAAGCCCATCCTCTGCGGGCTGGCACTAGGAGCTGAATTAAACATCTAATGTCTATATTGTTTGATGCTCTCCAGTCGAGGAGTTTCAAAATATTTTAATATCCGGAGGAGAGCTTTGGGGGGCTCAGATGGTTGGAGTCCACTGGTTGCTGTGGTGAAAGTGATGCAGTCCTGCAGGATGCCTCACGTGATTGCTCGAAAGAGAGAGATTGTTAATGGTTACCTATGGAAGCAGGAGGATCAAGTAATTTGAAAAAATTAAAAGTGAAGCTCTGTGAGTGGTCACAGCTACATATATCTATGGCAGCATACAAAGAGGGTGAGTGCAACACATGGCCATGAAGGTGGTCCGAACCCATCCTGCCCCACCAAAGGCAGAACCCAGCCAACTAGGGGGTAACCACCAATGATGGTGCAACAACCGGAATGGTTCATATCACCAAAACATTTCTAATAGCCCTTCACTGTCACAGTCCCCCTATTGACTATTTGCAAGTTTGAAAAGATACGTTTTTAGTCGACCAAACGTTAGTCGATGAGGCTGTTTTTTATTTATATTTTAGAGTTATTGTGTTGGTGTTACAAGTTCATGAGTTGTGTGTAACTGATGTTACACTTTGTATATTAATAAATAAACAAAATGTTCAGACTGTCTCCTTGCTGGTTTTTCCGACACAATCAGAATCATTACTGCTTTTGGCGGTGTTGCTGCGGCTTGCTTTGTGCGTAAGCTTGTAAACTTTATATTTTAAAGGCTCATTATTATTGTTTAGTATTGTAGAATGTCTGTAATGTAGAACAGTGTGAGCAATGTTACTTATAACATTCTTTCTCAGCCCTGAAACTCAAACCATTTTCTGATGACCCCCAAAATATATATTTAAGTAATTAAATTAATATCATAAATGTGAGACAACTAGTCGACTAATGGCTTAAAATAGCGACTACTAGTCAATTAGGAAAATCTTTAGTCAGGGGGAGCCCTAATAATCACCGTCAAAAAAGAATTCACTAAGACTGAGGATGAAGTCGTCGACCAGTTCCAAGAGAGAATGGTCAAGTTCAAGCAACACCTGTTCAACATCCGTATAGGGCTTACAGGTCATTGAGGGCATATCTTAAGCACCATGAATGCTTAATCCATGTGGACTTCAGTGAAAACTATTTGTGTAAATACGCAAATAAAAAATGCAGTCGGTCCATTTCGGTGACCCTGCACACTGGTGTGCCATATACAGCAGCACAGCAGTCTCCCATTGCCTTCTGCTCCATTTCTCCTTCAAGGAGCCAGCAATCTGGGCATACCAGGATCCGGTTCTGGATATGATGAAGGCGAGGTTTCCTCAAGTGTGTTGGCTGCATCCTTTCCACTGAGCCCTTCAAAAGGGGTTATGATATCAGTTGGAATTTCTTGGAGGCCAGTCATGGCAAAGGGAATCAAGATGGTGTTGGTGGGACCCTGAAGCGATAGGCGGACAGGCTAGTGTGCTTAGGAGAAGACATCCCAGATGCAGAGGTGCTAAAGCTAAAGCTAAAGAGGCAAGATACAGTGGTGGAGCTGTTCTTTGTCAGAGAAAATAGTGTGGAGGTAAAGGTGCAGGAAATGCGGGTGGTAAGTGCAATTTTATCTCTGTATTCAACATTCAACCTATTGTATTTCTTCTTCTTCTACTTCTTCTACTTCTTCTACTTTTTCTACTTCTACTTCTACTTCTACTTCTACTTCTACTTCTACTTCTGCCATTGGAGTCTATGGCAGCCCCTAGAACCGTATGGTAAAAAGTTGTGAAATTTGGCACACCCATTGGGGAAAGTCCATGAACCTTTTCACCATGTTTTCATCATATCTGCCCCTTGAGCACTCTAGCGCCACCAGTGGGTCAAATTTGGTGGTGCGTTTACACACGTAACTTTTGAACCGTATGCCCGATTTTCAAAAATGAGGTATCTTTGGAGTCCCTGGATCAAGCCAAGTACAACTATTGTCTATTACGGAACCCTCTTATGAGCATGTCCAAAACATTTCATGTCATGTGACCACTGGGGGACGCCGTCAATACGTTTTGGTGATTAACTGTTGATGTGTTTGCCTTAATAAAGTTATTCCTTTGTCTCGTGATATCTTGTGAGATGCCAAGCCTGACACATGTTAACTTGTTATGTCAACCGAATTGATTCGGCCAATGTTCACCAAATTTGGCACAGATGATCTTCAGACCAAGCCTCACAAAAGTTATAAAACTGATTTTCGATTTTCGATGAAGATCCATCAAATGATGAGTACCTTGCCAGGGAAAATCAAGTACAGAGACATAACCCGTCTCTGCCAAAGAGAGCAGGGGGTCATGGACTGCTCATGCTTCAGTCTGAAGGAAGCAACCCTTCAAGCTGTTGAGGGTTCTCATTGCTCCTGTCCAATCGCAGCTCTCCTCCCAAGTGCTAGGTGTTGTTTCGACATAACTTGGTTAAAGAGAAATACTGCTTAAACTACTCCCACTTACTTGCTTCACATCACTTACCTAAGCACTTGTAAAGTATTCTTCTCTGATCTCCGTCCTCCGCCTCCACTCAGACTTTCGTGCTGCTGTGTTCGCCCTTGTGGTTTGCCCTTCCCATACCTCTCTCCAATCCAAGGGATAAATACTTTACAAATACACCAACTTTATATGACACTTTGTGATCTCCACATGTATTTTTTTATTTATTAATTAATTAGCTTTAATTCTGAGTAGGAAAACAACAACAATGCATTTGTGGTGTAGCCAGCAGGAAAAGCAGACACTCTTGTTTACAGAAAAAAATAATTGACAAAAATATGGCCAAACAATTGAATGTTGTAGTATTGATTTTTTTGTATATCAAGTTCTACTCAAGTGAATCACTGCAGTTACTGAAGCATTAGTTGTTTTATATCAAACCGGTAGTTTTTTCAAAGTTTTTTGTTTTAGTTTTTGGAGTAAATATTAGCCGACATTAGATCTTACATAACAGAGGTGCAGCGAGCAAAACAGCCCTGACCCGTTGAGGCATGGACTCTACTAGACCTCTGAAGGTGTGCTCTGGTATCTGGCACCAAGACATTAGCAGCAGATCCTTTAAGTCATGTAAGTTGCGAGGTGGGACCTCCATGGCTCAGACTTGTTTGTCCAGCACATCCCACAGATGCTCGATTGGATTGAGATCTGGGGAATTTGGAGGTCAAGTCAACATCTTGAACTCTTTGTTGTGTTCCTCAAACCATTCCTGAACCATTTTTGCTTTGTGGCAGGGCGCATTATCCTGTTGAAAGAGGCTAATGCCATTAGGGAATACCGTTGCCATGATAGGGTGTACATGGTCTGCAACAATGCTTAGGTAGGTGGTACTTAATAAGTTGGCAAGCATAAATGCCAGCATAGCCAGATGTTTAATTTGCCCCCTCATAGGGCTAACGAGGATGTGGACTGGGATGCTATGTTGTCTCTGCCACTAAAACCCCCAGAAGCGACCCTGAAGAAAATGGCCGGAACATTGACCCAGGACTGCACCCTGAAGGGCTCTCACAGCCAACCCGAGCCTTGGCAGGTGACTCGCATATGCATTCATAAAACATTATGGACAACTTACAGCTAAACTCAGGATAGTTTGATTGCATCATCGATGTGCAAACATAATGTTGCAAATGTGCTTTGAAGATGATGGTTAGGCAGATTAGCCAGGTTTGGGGAAGCCTTGTCATTCACTTTGATTCCCTTAGCAATGAACACTGGAGATATTTTGTTTTATTGCTAATGTGAAGCGGTCCTAGGCATACCTTCATGTTACTCTGAAACATTCTGAATGTAGCTAAACGTCAAGCTTAATTTATTATGTTGTTTTCTGAAATAAAATTTAAAGTTGAAAAACTTTCTATTTGTATTGCATCAGTACCAACAACTTCAAGGCTGTCAGCAAAGATGAGAAAGTGATTTTAATAGATTTTAATCCAGTGATTGCATTATTTAATTGAATAATGTTACATAATAGAGCCACATTTATCTCTGTTAAACACTACTAAAGGTGACCAACACTAATGAAGTCAAGGAATTCCAAAACTCGGTTGTGAGTAAAACAAGCCCTTAGACTGTGAATTGGGCAAATTAATGTATTTCACAATCATTACACCACCAACTGCCATTACTGGTTACGCTCACAGGCTTGTAATCGAAAGGTTGCTATTTCAATTCCCACCCCAGCTGCTGTACCCTTGAGCAAGGTACTTAACCTGAATTGCATCAGTAAAATATCAGTAAGTGGATGAATGTAGAAACTGTAAACTGTGTAAGTCGCTTTGGATAAAAGCATCTACTAAGCAATTAAATAATGTAAATGTTATGTCAATGTCATGTTAAAAAGATTACTAGAATAGCATGTGTGTAAAAATAAGATCTATTGCCTGTCACAATTAAAGATGTGAGGAAAAGACACATTATTAATCAGTTTTTAAATATTTGCCTCATTTAACTTTTGGATTTAACAGCTTAAAGGGTTTTTAGCATTTAACTGACGTTCAATTATCAAAATACGTCCGTTGAAATTCAGCGTTACTGTTGTTCGCATAGGTAGGTTACAGTATTTGTTCTCGGTCACCATCAGGTATCTGTTCTGTAAACAACCCTCCATGTCACTCGGGTTGTTTACACGCAGGTAATGACCAGATTTACCCTTAGCCTCAAATACAGCTGCCACTAAGCAGGGCGGAGAGACATGGGATTTCGCCATATATAACCAGATGATATATACCACACTTGATAAAGTTTCACTATCTTGACCAAAAACATTCTCTCTGGTAGTTCATGAACAATTGTTTACTTAATTTATAGTATGAATTGTGCATAAGTAACGCATTGTTTTATACTTTTTACATATTATTAATAATCTAATAAATGAGTACAAGACGTGAATGCACATTTAATAGAGCGTTGTAGACCGATGCAATTCACACTTTAATCACACGGTGGCGCTCAAATGTTACAAGTACTTGAAATAACATGTAATAACTAACCCTCATTTTATTTTATTTGATGTAGGTGTAGGTGTTTCGTTAAAGACTGAAACAAGTTTAATTTGATAAAATGTTCTAATTCTTTAGTCCAGGGAATAATTGAATAGAATAGCGAAGTAATGTTTACAAAAGTTAAATTGAGTATTTGTCAAATCAATACTGTATCTTGTCACTAATAAATATCAATGACTGAGTCAGGCTTCATGTAGATAGTACGATTTTATATTAGGAACATCTTTAAGTACTGAGTACTACAGCTCGTGACACACGATTTAAAACGTTATGTCGTCATTTGGTCAGTAGAGGTTAGTTGGACACTGATTTCAGGACGAAGAAAAAAAAATTGCCAAAAAAGACTGCCACCCAGCATGTGTGCATGCGAGCTAATTTTCCGTTATTATTGGAAATACTTCCAGTAATATTTAAAACAAAATTAATCATGTTTGGAATACGATATGTGTAATTTTAAGACATCAATTTCATTATTAATTGAATATTATTCCACGTGAACACCTTATTCAGAATACTCTCATTTGCAAACACCCGTCCACTTGCATCAGGGAATTCCTTCATACTCTATCCCATCAATCCTTGCCCATGATTTTCAAATATACCTACATTGTTGACACGGCGTAAAAGGTACATGCTACATACTAATAGTAGAAGAGGACAGCTCAATTTCTAATTGCTCTTAGCGATTGTATAATATGTTGATTAAAATAAACGTATTGACGTATTGACGTCTGATTTGCATACAAAAAGTAATGCGGCCACGTCAACATCTTCAACATAGTTTATTATAGCAAACGTTACTTAAAGCTACTTCAAGTGTCAGATTATTTATGTTGTGCGTGTTCAAAAATAGCAGTATTCTAAATACTGGTAGGCCGTGAATGTGGAATATTGAATTTAAATAGCATCTAAACACCTTACTCATCATTCGTCTTGCATATAAATATGGTTTAGGATAATTCATTCTTTATTAGGGTGCAAGAACTGTGAATATGTTAGAACTGACATATTTAAGAAATTTGCGTTTAAATAAATAAAATATAATAATAGTTATCTGATATCCTGATTTGAATTTTAAAAGTATTTGCTATGAACATTCTATTGCTTGTTTTTATGTTTTAAATCTCACTCAAGTCAAAATGGCATGGGGGCGGGTTCAACTGCGCACTCCAAATGAGGTGAAGAAACCCACGTAATTTTGAATAATTGTTGTTTATATCGATTAGTTGACCAGCAGAACAGAATTAAAACTGAGATGCCATGATGATCCTTGAGGAGATCTGCTTTTATTATGGGTCCAACAGTGTGTGGTTATCGCAATCTTTTTCATTTATCCTTATGGCAGTGTGAACCCTCTGTGCCTGAGTTACTTTACCTGTGACTAAATTGTTTTACCTGGTTGTGCGATGTCTGGCAGGTGCTGTCCCAGTGTTTAAGTTTATGTACTCATCTGTGAGTTATAGTAGCCGTCTGTGCAAAACTGTACCTGCCTGTGAGTTACCATCATCACATTCTAGTTTATATATCTGTCTGCGAAGTACTGTAACTGTGTCTAAGTTAGTATGACTGACTGTGAATTATTGTACCCGTCTTTTCATTAACAGCACCAGTCCTTGTCCAAAAACAGCATAGATACCACTCTGTTTTGTTAGTTGTAATGTCACTCAACGGCGAGTGGCTCCATCAGTGTTGGCAAATCTTTCCCACCCCTGTGTCTCCACACAGTGGCACGGTTGGGGCAGAAAAACTGGAGGACGTGGATAATGCTGGAGGGGAGTTCACCCCTCTAACCACTTTGAGGACCACGGTGCCGCCTTACTCCCCCATGGCTCAGTATGTGTCCCAACATACCCTCTTGTCCGTCCATTAAATGGTGCTGGATGCCTGAAACAAGAGATGCCAACACAGCTGGTAGTTTGGGCTCGGTTGATGCCCGTCAGTTTGAAGGGACAACTCATAACACAGTAACTAAAATAATTTATCAACCAGAAAAAAAAATCAGTGTAGCATTCGTTATTCAGTAATATGAGAGAATTGGTTGGGGGTCTGAATACTTTTGGAAGGCATTGTATGTTTAATTGAACATTTAACCTGACATTAATAATCCAGAAACAGGGTGAAAGAAAGACATTACTAAATAAAATAATAACGCAAGTTTGGCTGGATGTTTTGACATGGGAGAGGGTTCTTTGTTTCTCCTGCTGTTCAATAGCCATGTTTAAGCTCTGTGAGTTTTGAGGATTTCTAATGCCCACTGACTTATTTTGGACCCAGGGACCGTTGGCCCTGCCCTTACATCGGCTCTTGTTGGGTTTTCTCCCATGATTCTCTCAGACCGCTTGGTGACTAACGTCTGTACTAGACCTAGATTTACAGCGCTTGTGGGTTGCATTTGGTGCGGGCAGGACACAATGGTGGCACCTGAAGAGTTATAGTCCCCCGATTGAGTGGTGACCAGTAGGGCAGAGTGGAATGACAGAGGTGATTGATTGGTCTGGAGCATGCGGTAAGGAAGGGAAATGAAAGGGAGACTTAGAGAGAAAGTACTGCCATTGGACATATTGTCAGCATAACTGAATGCACTAAAGCTTGCTCTGGTGACAGGCACCTCAGTCCACATCCTGACATTCTGCTGAGCCGTGGAGTTTTCTGAACAGTTTTGCTCACACCTGTAAGGATCTTGTGTGTGCTGCTGTCTCTAAAACAGAAATGTATTTGCATCCAGTGAAAAAGCTTAACAATTAGCAGAGGGGATCGAGGCGAGTCAGAGTTTAGCATGACACAGCCTCCACATGTGTGTGGTGCCATTACACATAAGTGGTTGTATTTGCATGTGAGTAAACTAGTTCTGTGGCAATAGGCCATCTAAATATAAAAATAGGCCATCTAAATATAAGTGTAAAAGAGACGGTTGGCCTGCAGGCCTTGGGATTTAAGGAGATTAATTGTAATTACTTACCCTAATGGGTGGTTTCAGGATTTTTAGCAATGAGCAGAGTTGCATTAGCACAATTTCCAATTGTAATTTAGCATGGTTACACAAAAATAATTGCAGATTCCAAATAATTTTTTAAAAGTTTATTTCTGTGTAGCTGCAGGACAACCGCTAACTTTTGCGACTAGCTAACAACAAAATTAAAACGCAAATAAGCGTGGAAAATGCAACACCCCAAACAAGGAGCTTCTGTTAATGTCAAAGACAAGGTTTCTAGTCGGCACCTATTTGGGCCATTTCACAAGTTTTCCGGCTCCAGTGGCTCCCCTTTCCAGATGGTTGTCTCCTGGGGTAGGTCTGTTTCGCTCGTGGTAACCGTGGTTTTCACAACCAAGATCCATTTTCCTGGAGCCAAGCGTTCTCAGAAACAAAATGTGTTTCCTCTTCAGATTAATCTCTGCCTCCAATTTTCCTTCCTCGCCGTAAAAAGAGAACAACAAAAAGAGAGCCCCTGGATGAAGGTTTGTTTTACTGGGCCATAGTTGTATGGTCTTGCTCAGCTCCCTTTTTTTAAATAACTTTTGTGGTAAAAGCACACATTCCAGTCATTTTATTCATTGTCCTGGTATAATTACTTTTTTCCATGTTTGACTGCAAGATGTTACAAACCGACTATGCCAACTTCTAGAACCTTACAAAGTCTGACTTGTTTACTTTAAACACCAATGTTTGTGAGGCAGGTGTAAGTGGGTTATACCAGTAGAGCAACCCAGACTGTGCGCTCGGAACCACAGAATAGTACTTGCTGCAAGACCAACAGTTTTGTTCTTAGTTACTCACTGCATCAGAAACGCATCAACCTTGTCAGTAGGCCCTGATAGGATTGTCTTTGAAGCAGTTGTTCAGTGGAATTTAATGACTTCTTTCTCCTACCTGTGTTTTTCAGTGAGGCATAACTGTAATTGTGAGACTATAAAAGAATTTAAAAAACTAGGAGGAGGTGGTGATAGGGGTTGAATGAGGGAATGGAGTTTATCTGCTGGCGGATCTCTTCTAAACCTAAATTATTACCTAAAGTACATTCGCAGGGACAGTGGAGGCACAGAGTACAGCAGTGGTGAAGAAGACAAGAAAGAATAGACTAAATTAATTATGTTTTCGGCGTTTGTTTAATAGTACACTTTAATAGGAATGCTAATATTCATGTTACAATAGCCCCTCCCTCACTTCCTCAGGCCTCTGTCTCTCTGTACGTAAAGCCTGTTTTCCTCAGGCTTCTGTAACTCTGTACATACAGCCTGTTCTCATCAGGTTTGTCTCTCTGTATGTAGAACATGTTCTCTTTAGCCTGTTCTTATGTTTGTTGAGCCAGTTCTTCTCACCTTTTTGTCCCTGTGGTTGTTTGGGTGCCATGTTATTTGTCTCACCAGGTCTGTTCCCATCCGGAGGGGAGGGTCTCCTTACAGACAAACAGGTCTGATCTCCAGGATGGTGGTTACAGTACCCCCCTGCAATGCCTTCCGGAACTGGAATTCCATGGAAAGAAGCATGGAAGCATGTGGTCTAGTCTGACCACAAAATAAAAAAGTGTGGAGTGTGAGTTCAGCTCTCATGAAATCTAATCTATGTTTTTGAATAGCTCTATAATGAGGCGAAGTAAATGGTTTATTCTCTAGCCTGGTGAATAATGAGACAGTGCATTAGCATAATTTGCCTGATTTAGCTGAGCGCTTCTGTGACCAGGGGGATGTGAGACCGGCCGCTGCCTTTGTGCTTCCAAAACCCAGACTACTCTGTGTGTGTGTGGTGTGTGTGCGAGAGTGAGCGAGAGAAATTGAGAGACTTTGTATGCAAGAGATTGAGTGTGCCTGCTTGATAGAATTTGTTTACGCGTGGGTCTGAAATGCGTTACTGAAGTGCATTACAGTGTGTGTGTCTATGGGACTATGTGACTCTTGGAGTAAGGAAATATCTGTTACTTGCGGTTGTGTCTGAGTACAAGTGTGTATGTTATTGTGTTGTGCCTGACGGTTACTGTGTGTGTGTTATTCTTTATATGGTGTGTATGCATACGTGAGTGTGTATTTGTATTTGTTTCGAAATTTTTACCCGGGGACATGTGAAAAAAACTGGTGTAATACGCTATTACATACTAGTAGCAATAAGAGATGTGTAAAAATATGTGTAAAAAAAAAATTCTCTCTTGGAGTCTCTGTTAAGGTTTCTTTCCCTATTAAGCCAGCTGTTAGCATTAATACCAAAATGATCTCATTGTGTACCACATGTTTTATATATGCTACAATTATTTCTGTTTATAACTAATTATTGTATAACACTTTCAAAGCATTAACTAATGGTTGCATAATTTAGGTCCGCCTGCAGTTGATTCGTTTTTTTAATGGTACATTTAAATCCGTATGCACTCTTAACAGAAAATTATGTATGTGCAGCTTCCTGTGTAAACAGGAAGTAGGGACGAGCTGACTTCCTGCTTCTCCTAAGTCACCTGCAGTTATGTACTCAGTAGTTGTGCTACATCACCCTGAGCCAAGTGAGATCAGTATGATATGACCACAGTTCAAAGCACAATGTTTCTTTACTAAAGTTACCCAAACAATTGTGTACAACTGATTTACAAATGAATCCATAATGTTTTTTTCTATGTAGTATATAAGTAGAACATGAATGATTTCATAGGTTATCCCTTATTTCATAGTTTCAACAATGAAACAGTAGTATGGGTACTCTTGATTACTGGAATTTGTTCTGTTGTGCACACGACAAAAAGTAAAATTACTGTGTCAGGGGATGAAACAAACCTGTTAACCCTCATTGGTTTAATTGGTAAAAAAAAAAAAAAGCTTTTCTCCCTTTTGTAAATAGATTAGTACTACTATCACATTCAGAATGTCCGTTCTATACAGTGTAATCTTGCTGTTTACCTTCTATCATACACTTTGATTTAGGAAACACAGTCCTTCTATTTCTATAATAAACTGGATTAATTATTCAACGGGTGATAAATGTCTTCATACCTTCATGTGGTTAAGATATCTGTGTTTCCATGCTGTGTATATGTGTCTAAAGGTACATAGTTGTGACATTATTGCAAGGTTCATGTTTGGAACAAAAATAGTATGATTGATTAAAAGCTTTAACGGTCTTTAACGAGCTGGACTCCTACACATTCCAATTCAAAGCTGATATAAGGTAAATAATTCAGTTTTAGCATAATTTCAGCAAGCCAAACCAAGTTTTCAAAGTCCGCCTTACATGTAAAAGATGCTTTTTTGAAAACCTTTTTTTTTTTATTATTAATGAAAGCAATTTATACAGAGTTTATTGGGAATGATGGATATTCAATTAATATAATTTTCCAAGCCAGATAGGAGAGTATTTAATCTTGTACTACTAAGTTTTAGATATGTTTACTTTGTCTTTTCACTGACAAACACACAGATATCTGACAACAATTTTGCTCCAAACGTATCCAGTAAGTAACTCTCAATAGAGAATTGCCAAATTCAGACCCCAGGAGAGAACTCCTAATAAATGGCATGATAGTAGACACAAATAGAATAAAACTAAATAACGGCTAAGCAGCTTCAGTACTTTGTGGATTGTTGGATGGATATTGTGCATTACAGATGGTTCTTTCTTGATTCTTTGTTCACTTTGAATAAATAAACACGGCTCTAAACTTTGTCTGTATTTTTTGCCTTGATTTCCACTAGCATTACCAGAACCCTTATGGCAAGCAGTTCTCCAGCCCTTAGAAAACTAAAAAGTCGCCCACTCTCCAATTGAGACATTTCAGTTATGTCACAGATTTGCTGGCCTAAACAAAACAAAAGGAAGATGTCATGTTACAATAGTAATAAGTATAGGGTAAGTAAAGTACAAATACTTAATAAAAAGTATATTCATATTCATATTTGTACTTTACTTGAGTATTTTTAAATTTGTGGCTACTTTTACTCAACTACATTTATATCATTCATAAATTGGATGGCCAACCTTGAATTAGTGACAATGAGACATATGTGATTCCACAAGGATGACGACTATATCTGAAAAGCTCCTTGTGGGTCACAATCGTCAAACTCATTAGATTTCTCATCTACAGCAATCTAAGCTTGGCCAGTTCAACTTTTGGCCACCTGCTAACTCTGGGAACGGATCCTCAATGAGGCCTCCCGAGTGGCTCTGTTGGTGAAGGCACTTGCCCAAGCGCAGACTGAGCCCAATGAGCTAGAATTTACCCAAGAACTGACTGAGCCCTATGATCTGGAGTTTGCCCGAGAGCAGAATAAGCCCTATGAACTGAAGTTCACCTGAGTACAGACTGAGCCCTGTGTCTTCACCGATCCAGCTCATTGTGATTGTGACCAGGACAGCACACTGATGGTGCAAAATTGGTAAAGTGTGGGTTGGGTGAAATTAGCAGGATAGGATAAGAATATGTAATCAGTGTGGCATGATTCCTATCAATTAGTCGATTAAATCATCACTATTATATTTTTTACAGTATTGATATAGATATTGGTGTCATGAGTAATGTTGTGACAGACACACTTTCCTCCCGAAGAATAAGTGAAGACTGTCAGGTTCAGTGTTTCAGTCTCACATAAGAAATAATTGAAACTGAAAGTCAGACTAGTTGTTAGTTCCACCAAGCCCCCGGGTTGAGTGCACAAATTAACGTTTTTTTCAGTTCTTGTATGCTGCTTCACGATTATGACCATAAACTAGGTGTCTCAATTACACTCTTTCCCAATAACTTACATTAAAAACTTTTCATGTAAAACCTTACCTCAATGCTTCGGACAATTGCTGCACCTTGTCATCAGAAATTTCATAGTTTTACTAGATGTTTCAGCAAGTCAACTTAAAATACCTTGTTAATTAATAACATGAGCTAATAAGCAGTAGTCTACAGCAGCTAGCTAACAAGATAACTTAATCAATATTTGATATCCTATAGCCTCTAACATTATGAAAGCAAACACCAATCTGTGTCGATAGTTAGCTTTTTATCTCATGGCAAAGCTTGCAAATAATAGTGTTTTATTGTATCAGATGTCAGAAATTAATCAGCAGCGCACTTTAGATACATGCAAGTCTGTGTTATGGAGGTACAGGCTATCATCACTATAAAGGACTTACACTATATGGACAAAAGTATTGGGACTGATTTTAAGTTACTTTTGTTAACTTTTAAAGCTGTAAATGGACTAGCTCCCTCGTATTTAACAGATATTTTAGTCCCATATGTCCCATCTAGATTACTTCACTCACAAGATGCTGGGAATCTATATACACCTAGAATAACCAAATCTAAATCTGGAGGAAGAGCATTTGCACATAGAG
>JAOVYW010000038.1:4307484-4331225 GCA_025775045.1 Hiodon tergisus | reverse complement strand
GGGGACGTTGATTCAGTTTGAGGGTGGAGGAGAGGGACGGGGACGTTGATTCAGTTTGAGGGTGGAGGAGAGGGACGAGGACGTTGATTCAGTTTGAGGGTGGAGGAGAGGGACGGGGACGTTAAATCAGTGTGAGGGTGGAGGAGAGGGACGTTGATTCAGTTTGAGGATGGAGGAGAGGGACGGGGACGTTAAATCAGTGTGAGGGTGGAGGAGAGGGACGAGGACGTTGATTCAGTTTGAGGGTGGAGGGAGGTGAAGGACGAAGTGGAGCTAGAGTGAGTGAGGAGGACGACGGTGGGAAGAGGGACTGATGGAGAACTTTTCGGTGATTTTTCTGAAATATCACCCTTACCAAAGAGGTGCTATCCAAATTGTTTTCACGTCTTGGCATGTAATAATTTTATATTAGGTAATGATTTTTATTTGAGATAAATTATCCAATGTAATGCAATTGACTAAAGTATGTTGTAAAGACCCTCACTTAATGGTTTTTATTTATTCCCCATGAGTATTTATAGATTCATCCAATGTTCTATCTGCTGTTTTTCATTGTTTGTTTGTTTTTTTAAAGTTTTTTATTACAATCACCAATTATAAGTGCTTTATTGATCCAGAGATAGTTTTCAGCTCTGAATTTAGATGATCTCGTTACTCATAGTTAGCATCTGTTCGATGTTTCTTCGCAGGAGAACCAATTGCCCCGCGAGGTCCAGTACAAGCTGAAGTCCACGGAGAACGGACAGTCCGACCACAAGGTGCACCTGGACGAGCGCTCCCTGAGCCTCGGGTGAGGGGGACGGTACACACTGCCAGGGTTTTCAACGTTGTCCTGATACAGTTAGCTAACGGCCATTCGTTGTGAATCCTGGCGCGTATTAGCACTGATTGGCGGATTGCTAATCGATTGGAATCAATGCGGGCACATCATATAGGTCATAGACTGTGGCACTTCCCCCATTGATCGTTAGAGCGCTTAATTGTTAATTGCCATTTAAATCAATGAAGTTAGTACTTCTAAAAGTTTTTCAGGTGGAGGACCAATTTATCGGTTGAAGTTGCTTTGTTATTAAGTTTATATAGTATTACGTTAGTACGCAACTGTCTATTTGTTATAAACCCATATTAGCTGGCAGGCCACTTAGAGTCCTTCACAGACCACACTTTGAGAACAACTGCTTTAAAAATCTTAGAGTGATTACACAAATGACAACCCCCCCCCTCCCTCTCTCTCTGCTTCTGCAGTGAGGTGACCAATGGCTGTCTGCTGGACAGCGGTGTGGGCAGCGGCAGCATGTTGGCTCTTGGCAGCAAGACGTCTGCGCTGGGTTTGTCCACTGACCCGGGGCCCGGCAGCTCAGACTTGCAGAAGAACGGTGTCGTTCACCCCTGTTCCTAGACCTGTCACTACCACCGCTGTCACTCTTGCCCAGGAGCATGTGACGTGGTGGTGGGGGCTGATCCACATCTGTTCCTTTTAATCTACTCCACCCACATTGGCTTAAACGTGGAGGCCTTTATGAAATTTGAACACAGAGGCTGGGGAAGGTTGGCCTTCTACCTACCTCTCAGCGTGGGAGACCGTTTTAGGTTTCCAGGCTGTTAGATTCATAACTTAAGGGCTATAACATAAAGGTGAAAACCCACTAAGGATGGGTTATTGGATATTCTGCGTAATACAAAGCGTGGTATGCATTCACAACGCGTTACTCTATCTTTTACTCGTGTTTACTCTGATAACGACACGCCTGGCTGTACTCAAAGTCTCTGCAGTTACTAGTGGGAATTCCATCGACTTAACAGCGAGCGCATATATATATATATATATCATTTTTTTCCTGTGGAAAGATCTCTGTTGATCATTTAGAAACACAGAATTGGTGGTAAAGAAACTTTTCCCGTGTATATAAATGTGACATAGACGCATGATTGAAGTCGGTGGTTCCTTTCCTGTTAATTTGCAGCACGTCGTTCAGTAAATACATGCCAGGACCGTTACCCATGTGGTGGGCTGGGGAGAGAGGCAGCGTAATTACAGTGCCATAGCCCTGATACGGCGCTTCAAAATCAAGGATGTTAGTGTTGGTGTGTATTACGCAGCATATCAAAATCCGGGGTTTTAGCACTGTTGCGGCCACCATTTCACTTGTTTTTTGTTTTGTTCTGTTTTTTGTGTGGGTTGAGTATTTTAAGCGATCACAGTACCTAAGACACAAACTAAAGTTCACGCATGGACTCGCAAAACTTCTTCATTTTATTTAGAACGAAGCGGTATCTGCCATGATTTGAGTTATTTTCTTTTTTGTTCTATGAATGAATTTTTAAAACATCGTTGCCTTGGAAACCAGGGTATTCAATTTTGTTTTTTTGTTTTTTGTCCCCCAATTGACGCATTTAAAAACTAGCCAAAATGAAAAAAGAATAACTTTTTACATGATTATAGCAATTACTAAGCCTTAGGTACCGGATTTTTATTCCCACCTTTAGTACTTAAGCCAGATTCTGTTTGCAGAGAATAGACTATAAAAATAAGGACACTGGTCTCTTTTTTTTTTTTTTTTTCTGCTCAGCTTTGGAATGCCATGATTTTTGATGGGTATTTTCATTGGACAAATGTTGTGCCCCGTTTCTGAGGGGTTGTTGAACTTTAGTGCTTTAAGCTCCATTTTGCTTTCATCTGTTTGGATGGTTGCTTTTGGACTGGACTTGGTTGTGTGCATTTCTGCCAGGATTCAGTTTTTCAGTCCCTGGTACCTACAATGTACCAGAAAAGGGCAGGTCAGTTGGTCTTGTTTACGACAGGAATGCTTTGCCTTACCAACAATACGGCCCAATGCATAAGTTTATGTTCCCTACTATGAGCCATTTTGTGACACGCATGGTTGTTAATTCTCAAATTTGCATTGTGGCACCCATCACTAGCCGTTGAAATAGTTCCATTTAATCAGCAGGAATGTAACCCTGGAATTATTATTGTTTTTGTTAAAATAAGTCGATCATTGCTGTTTTATTCTCCTGATCCCCTACTTCAGTAGACTGTAGCTCCAACTGCCCCCAAGGTAAAGCATTACTTCTGACAAAACAAACAGGTGGCCTTTTATTGTAATGGGGAACGTTCTTTCCCGCCCATTAGTAAGGTCTTGGTATTGAAAATAAAGCACCAGTCCCACAGAAAGGAGCTGTTAAATCCCCTCCCATGAGATGATATTTGGGGGGGAAAAACTCCTTGCATCGGATGTTAACCAACTTTTCTTGTTGATTGTTCACTATCCTGATTGTAGAAAGACTCATTGTCCTCTGGTTGAAATGGTTGTCCCGGAAGCAAATACGTGTTTTAACGCACACTCTTGTGTCTCCCTGATCCGTTACTAGATGGCCGAGGTTAAGAGCTGTTAGCAGTTGTTTGAATCAATATTAAATGTGTTATTTATTTGATTAAAGAAGCGTCCTTCACATGCTATAAAAATCCAAGCTCGTGCATCTCCAGGTCTTGTGTCAGCTGGGATCCTGAGTGTATCTGGGCAGCCTGTCATGTTGAAGTCTCTCTCCCAGCGGATTCAGGAATTGGTATTATTCCATCGTGCTTCACTTCCGAACGGCGTGTGGAAGTGCTATCAGGAAAATGGGCAATAGTGATATCCATTCGTCTATAGGCGACGGCAATATATACCCACCGGCCTGGCGTAGAGTACAGCCTGCTCCCTGGAGTTCAGTGGCCCATCAGTGTGTAGGAAATCGGCACCTCTGGAGATGGTAGCAGACATCAGCCACTAAAGTCCATGTAAAATTTAGTGATTTAGTGAGAGGATTGGCTAGTCTGGTGGAGAAACTGTACATAATACCTTGGTATTCAAACTCCTGCTTTTATTTGTTTTGTGTTTTTACTCCAAAAGAGTAATGTAAATGTTTATAACTAAATCTTCACCAATCTGTGCTAGGCTGTGATGGTCGCAGCTCTTGGGTTGAAAATAGAAATACAAAACCAACCATTGGGGAAAAACGCCAGATTCAAAATTATTATAGATATGTGTGCAATGTCGCTTTACTCTTTTAAAAAAAATTCTACCTCAGTCTGTGGTCAGTTTTGAAGAAAAAGAACTAGGGAAATACCTGCACATTCTGTTTTATGGAATGTGAGTTTAAAATGTTTTTCCTATTTATTTATTTTTAGTGTATCTAGTGTGCGAATCGGTAATCAAACACGTTTATTGGTGTTTGATTGCCGTTAACGGGTACCGAGCACTCGACAAAATATTCTTTATTTGTTCTGGGTATATCGAACCAGGCACTATCCTGAAAAACAAACCGCCTACTTTTATCGAAAGGCAGAAAACTGACTGCAGGGCGGGGCTGTTAAATGAGCCTTTAGGAAAATTTGTCAGTGGTGTCAGCTTTTTTTATTTGATCTTAGCCTCCCCAGAATGTTCGGATCAATTTGTCAACTCTGTAGACTTTAATTTTAACTTCTTACGTCCACTGTTTGCATTGGAGTAAGGTTTCTCCAGAGGTGTCTGAGGATGTGTGTTACAAACCCAATGGGCCAGTGAATTCTGCAGTGCCGAGGATTTCATATATCGCTGATCTTAGTAAATTTACAGAAGTATTGTCTTCCAAAACGGGGGATTTTGTGTTCATAGCTTAAGCCTGCTTCAATGCAGTACTTCTACAGGAATGTCTTTTTTTGTAACAGATGTTATCCATTATTTGAATGACTTGTTTTAACTCTGCCGATTTAAAAAAATCTGTTTTAACTATACACTCATTTAACGTTGCCACTATTTTAAGAGAGTTATTTTATTTGGAATAAGATTGACTGCATGTATTTAAATATTCAAACCTGCTGCTAATATCTTGCCCCATGGCTATCCTATGGAAATGCTCTGAGTTCATGATCTTTACGTCTTTGTGGCGTTAAACCGTCTTTGGAACGGGTCCCACATTTGTTCAAGCTCAGTACCACAACAACACATTAGTTTCCTTCGTAACTTGGAGACATTTCAGGTGGGAATTATGCAACGGGTCCTCAAACTGTGATTATCCGAGCTGGAACCCTGAGGTGTAATTTCACCAGGGATGAATGAGAGTTAACGGAGACTGCTGAGTCTTAAGTGTTTAAACCAAGCGCTTTTAGCCATCAAGTGATGCAGCTCCATATGTAACCACACCGCTGGGAGGGAATTGGCTGTTTTAAAGTCACAAGCAATGGGTGTTTTAAGTTCAGTCTGAATCCATCCTTACAAACTGATCCTGGAGGGGTGCTTCTCTAGAAATTGACTAAGATACAGAATCCAGATTGTATGTAGTCCACAGCTGTGTTATGCACATAAGCTTGGATGGTAAAGCCTGTTAAATACAGCTGAATTCAGTCGTCATCGGGTGTATTCTGGTAAAGCAGGTGTTTGGGGTTCAAATCCTTCTGAATAACTTCTCAGCATGATTACGCCCGGGTGACTTTCACCCGTTCCTTCACAAAGTCAGTTTAGTCTGAACACTTTCTGCTTCAGTGGCCTGGGAAAACAGTGATGGCTCCAAAACGTCATTAAAAAAGGGATGGGCTATAATTCAGCAGGTTTTGTGTAAAGGTCAAGTGTGCAGATGAAGGTTATAAGGAAGTCGGCTCTCGTCACGTAGATTATTAATTTCTTGTATTTATCTTGGTTTATAATTGGAGCGCCGCTGTTTACTGTATCAAAGTGACTCGCGTAGTAGCGATGGTGGTTTTTTCGGGACCCCTGCTGGATGTGGGTTGACACGGCGATTTGCGAAACCGTCTGGAGAAAGAGAGAAAAAAGACCCAGTACTTTTTGTAGCATTAACTTAACCTACAAACGAGCCGGTCTTTCCCTCGGTCGGTCTCCTGCAGAGGTGCAGAAACACTCCCCCATTGCATTTTTTTGTCTCCTGTGTCTATCGGACAGCTTTCACACCAGCTGACTCCCCTCGGAGGATTAAGACGTTATAACTAATGTACGTTCTCAGTACATTGAATTCCCACTGTGGATTCTTCCTGACGTGTTTGTTACTGTTTTGTAGGCCGACGTATTCTGGTCTCTCGAGACAGTCTGCGATCTTGAAGCACCAGCTTTGGGTGCTGCTTCTTTGTAAGACGTAATCTACGCGTAATTCTGCATTCATTTTGACTATGATTGTTGCAGTTATATTTGTCGTTCTTTATTGCTTGGGAAAGAGCTATTGACATTTAAGCAATCGTAAAGATTGGATAAAAGAGAGCCCTGCTGAAACGCACTGATGCAGAGAGAAGTGAGACTGGAAGTGTTACTTACAGAACCGGAATAAACTCCTGTATTGAACAAAATGGGTTGCGTTCACGTAATCGGCGTGGTTTGTAACCACGTTGCTTTGTAACTTGCCAAAAATAGACGTCAGATGCTGAACACTTTCTTCATGCCCTGGCTGATTTTCTTCCTTCTCAACGCTTTTTTGGGTTCGTCTCGGTCGAGTTTTGAAAGAACCGGTATGATTTCTGACTTGACGTTTAAGTGTAGCCAGTTTGAGAGAGTAGGTGAAAAAATTAAAATAATGTACCTTTTTTAGCCAGTGATGCTTAACTAATGCCTTAGTTCGTGGTTTTTTTAGACCCAAGAAGAATATCCGGAAAACGTCTACCAATTAAGATTTCCAAGTAGCCATTTAATTTCCCCTTTGTATAGCAACAGTCCTTTTTATGGGTAATGTGTGTCGATCTGGCATCAGTCTTTCAGGGTTTGACGTGCCTTTCAGCAGGCTCTTGACTATGTTTTAACTAATGTTTTTGGGTACATACTCTTGTGTTTATATAGTACTGACGTGCAACTGCTAATCCACTCGCTCTTGAGTCAGCATTTATATTAAATGATCTCTACGAATCAGTGCTGCGAAGACCTCTGGCGTCTGGTTTCCCACGCAGAGCACAGCGACGCTTTATCCTTTCCGAGACAAAGGAGTTCAGTGCCAGAACTTGTAACATTTGTTTACGTAACCCTCTTGTGTCTGCTAACGCGAAGCGCTTGTCCAGACGTGTGAAGGAACGCGCCTGTCCTGTACGTGAGGTGGTAGTTTAGCATTGGATTGTGTTGAGATTCTTCGTCTTATTTAACTGGTTTGAGGGGAAGAGCTGGTTGGAATCTTTCACCTTTCACCAGGACCACAATCCCACTTTCTCGTTTACCTTGGATACTCGTAGCTGAGTGACAACGCAAAATTGAAGTCTAGTTATAGTTGGGTTGTTTTTTTTACAAAAGCATTGGGTAAATACGACGGTAATATTTTTGATATTTGGATGACTAAGCCAATAGAAACCTTTCCAATGAAGTAGTTTATAATAACTATAACTAGTTATAACTAACTTGGTTATGGAACTATGGTGGAACCATTTTCCATTCTCAAGATTTACAGAAACGTATTCATATTGAAAAGCAACACACTTCCCAGCGGTATGTTAAAAAGTTTACAAAAATGTTACGCTATAGCTGGGAAATTAATTATTTTTGACCAACTCAACTTTCTGTTGTTTTCAATACAGAGTGGCAATGAGCATCTTCCTCTGACTGGCACCGTTTCTTTCATTACGAGGCTCACATAGAAAGTTCTGCAGTTAACAAACATTTGGATAATTTTAAGAGTACACAGAGTACATCATTGTTGAATGTTAGTGTTGCTCCTGACATTGAAGCAATGTTGGGGGGAGGGGGGGGGGTTTGTTGGATTTTTTAAATCAAGGATTGCTATATAGGACTTTACATGGGAGATGTTGTGATTGCCATTAGTTTGTGTTTGTAGTTGGGGGTCTTTCTTTAAACATCTGTAAGATCGGTGAGGTCGCTATGTGGTTGGAGGAAGTCAACCGATTTTAGGAAGTGGGGTGGAAAAGATAGGCAAAAGGAAGAGATTCAGCAAATTGCAGCAAGGCGCATATAACTGCAGAAACTGGCAGGAAATGGCGGTTTTCAGGTTCTGTATGGACGGGCTTGTGCTTCTGGGAGTGGTGTCCCTGTTCTGTTCCGTTAACTCTCTGGATGAATCAGAGGAAGATCGGGCTCTTCTCGTTGCTTTTTAATGTTTTTAATTTTATTCCTCACTTTTGGGAATTATCATTTCTTTTGATGATTACTCCCAAGATGTCTCTTAAAAGATTGCTTAAATTAAGGTACAGGTTTAACTTTGAGAAAAAAAGAAAAAAAAAGTGTTTTTATATTATACTCCATTAAGGAATGTTTAGAATTATCTTTCTCCAATGTGGATGTAGCTGTTATTATGCCATTGTTTTTCTTTGTAAAAGAATTCACTGTGTGAAAATTGGTTTGCATTTTTGTATAATACAATCTGCTTTTCGTTTTGTTTCCTTGAGACGGGAGGGAATTAACTAACTGGAAGTTTGAAGATTAAAATAAAAAAATAAAAATAAAAACCTGTGAAACTGAAAAACATGTAACTTATGTAAAACAGTGATTCTTTACTGGCAGGGATTGTGATTAAATAATATTCTAAAACAGCTGAGGTGTTTTTCCTTTCCGCCCTCAGCCTTACTGGAGGACTGCCACGGTTTTGCAAAATGGCTGAAAACATTCCAGCCAACCTGTTCTAACGGTTCCCCTCTAGAATAATACCGCGATTCTGCAATAATGAAATATTTTATTCTATGGCGATGGAAGGCTGAGGAGTATCATCACACACTGAAGCTTCCTATTGCATTGCATTGCATACTTGCATTTTAAAAACCAAAAGTACAGCACAAAATAATTTCTAGGCCTGGAAGACATATGCATTTAAGGAAAAGGTTGGTATTCATAAAGCCAATGTCATTCAAACAGGTTGTGTTTATTTTATATTCAGTGTTTAAATAATGGCATTAAAATGCACAACTCTAGTAACTATAGATATAAACTGAAAAATAAGAACGGGAAAAGGAACACAATTACACCCTCGTTTTCAGCACCAATGAGGGAGGTTATACACAACTTTCAGTATACAAAATGGTTTTAAAAGGCTTGTTACAAGCATCGGAGGAAACCTGCAGATCAGACCAGATTTTTTATTATTGAATAACATGCACGACTTACTCTACTGCAGTAAAAATGTTTTCAGTCAGAGAAATGATATGCCGATTTCACTGAAGACGATCGATTCACCTGCACTCCATGGCTGTAAAGCTTCGTAACCCATGCATGTTCTGACAATTTTGTCAACATTCGTAAAGATCTCATCGTCAACTGTGAGCTAGGGAAGCTGAAAACCATAGTTATTACTTTATTAAATGCCTGGGTTTTTACAAACAAACACAAACCCGGGAGCCTTTCAAATACTTTCCAAAAAAAAAAAAAACTTAAAAAAAAGATCCTTCACAGTAACACTTAAAGTGCTTTGTTTCATTCAAGAAAAACTGAGGTGTTGAAATTGACCATGTTAACGGTTTGGCTATTGAACATCGTGATATAGTGGTTGTGAAGGTATTAATTGCACATTTTAATTTTAAAGAATGGCCCGCCCTTGGCCCCGTAGCAACACTAACATCCCAAACACAGTATCCCATCACCCCACAGCGTAATTTCAATCCTACAAACAGAACTTGAACATGCATTTTAATGATACAGAAAGTCTTAAAACCCACAAAACATTCACTCCAGCGAGAAGTACTTTTGAGGACACCAAAATCTTTTCAGAAAATAATTACATTTATCAAAGGAAATAAAATTTTTGTTATTTAAAAATATAATTAATCATAGTTAATGACGTCCACACGTTGATCCATTTTTGAGTATATTATACGATAAACAGTGACGTCGATGTCAATTTGGATATTTTCCAATTTGAAATCTTGCGTATTGAGCTCTTGCAGGAGAACAAAAACACCACAGAAAGTCCAAAATTTGAAATAAATCTCGGCCAAAGATAACATTCACCAGAATTACATACTTCAAAAAATATCTTATCTGTCCTCAAATTAGAGGGATACGTGTGTAAGCTTTTAACATGGAATGCCGAGATTTGAGAAGGCTGGACCGTGTATACAGTGTTCCCTTTCACAAAGCCTTTGCAGTTGTTGTCGTATGACCATTGAGCCGCCAGTCACGTCACACAACTCCGCCCCTGAAGAGGATTAAACGGTGTGCTTCACATTGGAGTTAACAGCCACGCCTGTAACTGATCCATCTCATTTAGTCTGGGTAAACAAGCCCCTCTCTCTCTCTCTCTCTCTCGTTTGCTTTTAAACTTCACAGAAACACACAGACTAGAGATAAACAGTGGTGCCAGAAAGCAGGGATATACAGTTGTTGCATATTTTCTTAAGAAACTTCAGCTGATGAAAAGGGTTTACATCCTCGCGACAAAAACCTCTGCAACGGTTAGAAATTAAAGCTTGAAAAGAATGCTTTCCTGCAACAACGGCGCCATCAATAATAAAGGAGGGACAAGCCACTTGTTTTGGGTCAGACTACAAAAGGCCCAGGACCCAGCATTTGACCACGCTGGCAAATCCAGCAATTTTTTTTTACAGGGATTTGTTGCCAACAGAACCAGAACCAGGCCGGGAAGTCACTGCATGTGAACCTCAAGTCAGAGATAACTGCCGCTTCAGAAATGATGTGATAAAAATGATCCGAACGATCCAATTAAAAACATTAAATTTCTTTCCCAAATCCAGCGCAGCCTTTAGTAATAACTTTGTAGTCAAGTGATTATGATAAGCAACACCAAACAGGTATTATCTCAGTGTCCAACCATGGACATTATGCTTCAGCCATTTTTGTCCAACCACAAACTGACAGGAAGTGCTCTCTGCCACCCCCCCCCGACAGTCAGGGCAAATCTGCTCATTTCGAACATCTAAGGCAGTGTCAACTCAAAACTGACCAATAAACAACATCGTTTTAAATCAATGTCAAAAGCCTATAAATACAATCATTATTGAAAAGAATTATCAGAGTAACTGCGTATTTATGATATGTTTACATTAATATTTTAAATGTACAATTAATCAAAGTGGATACATTATTTAAGCATTTTCAGCCCAAAACACCCATCAGTATTAGTTTCCTCCAGGTGAGAAAAAGACCCTATTAAGTTTTTTTTTTTTAATTTAAAAGACAGCCATCTTTACAAAGTAGTTCATAGGCAACTATAAAATATCTAAATGAACCCTAATTAATATGATCACTGAAAAGAATGCTCTGTTAACTCTGATCTGATTGGTAAATGAAGCAATACAAACACTACCATCTTTGCAGGTGTTATCGTGGAAATGCTTTGGAACGATACTGTATGATCATGTGGTTTCTCTCATTTTCCGTATTGTCCTGTCCCTATTATGAGCATCACTGCATTGATATACATTACAATACTAAATTTAAAGTCTTTAAATAAATCTTTTTAAAGTCATTTCAAGCAGTTTTTTTTCCTCCTTTAACAACCACACATGAAAAAGATTTTGCATGCACTTAGCGAAAACCCGTGTGGAGAAAGACCATTCGAAAGCTTAATGTGTTAAAAATAACAATAAAAAAAAAACAAAAAAACGATAAAACATAAATACCTGATGCCTGTATTTTGAGGAAGTATTGTCCCTTGGCAAGTGTTGAGAACCGTTGCACTGAACGGAAGTGTACACATACAAACGGGAGACAAATTAATTAGGAAGAACCAACATGAAGTGTTGACCACCACCAGCGACCAGAACAGATTCAATGTGCCTTGGCATGGATTCCACAAGTCTCTGCTACTCTACAGGAGGGATGGAACACCATTCTTCCAAATTGCATTCCCTCATTCTGTGTTTTGATGGCGGTGGTGTTGGTGAGTGCTGTCCAAACTCTCCCATAGAGGGCTGAATGAACTGGGTTGAGATCTGGCGACTGTGAAGGCCATAGCACATTATTCACGTCATTTCCTCACTCATCAAACCATTCGGTTACCCCTCGTGCACTGTGGATGGGGGCATTGTCATCCTGGAAGAGACCACTCCCATCAGGATAGAAATGTTTCACCATGGAATAAAGGTGATCACTCAGATAAACTTTGCAATGATTTGCATTGACCCTTCCCTCTAAGGGCACAAGTGGACCCAAACCATGCCCCCCACATCATAACAGAGGCTCTGGACCCCCTCACTGTAAGATTTTAATTTTTTTTACATTTGTCACCCGTCAGTATGCATGTAGTGATAAATAGGAGCTCTTAAGAATCTTTCATAGTAAGTGCGAGAAGATTTGATTGAAAAACAAAAATAACAGAATAAAATTGAATAAATCAGTAGGCGTTTTTGTTTTGTTTTTTTTAACACTCACACTCAACCATCCTTAGAAAATCTGACAAGGATCAGCAAGATTCACAGCCCCAGTGAAACGAAAGACGAACGTATCGATTACTGTGCTACATTATAAGTTCTTTGTTGCGTACTTTTTCTGTCTTTGCTATACAAATAAACATCCATTTCCTTAAATTCTTTAAATACACGTGTGTATGCATATCTCACAATAAAATAAAAAAATGTTATTTAAAAGACTCCCATACCTTTAAGAGCTTGTTATCGTTGTTTTGGCTTGTGAGTAAATGAGGATTACCCTTTGTGGTCATTATAATAGACAGAGGCAGATATTTCATCAATTATCCAAATAACGGCCATATAGAATTACAGGGTTCAAAATAAAGTAAGCTTCTTTTTTTCTTTTTTTCAATAATCTTTTTGGTTCAAGTGTCCCCCCCCCATCTTTTGTTTTACTCCTCTCAAAATAAGTTGTTACTGTTCCACAAGAAGTCTTGTTCTCCTGCCCAGAAGTCCAGTTGAAACAGGTGAATTGAGACGGTATAATGAAGTAGGCAGACATTTCTTAAGCAGTCACATACACACAACAAGACCTTGGACGGCCTTTCAAAAGGGATTTAAAATAGAAAGTAAGTACAGATTATATATATATATACACACATACATATATATGTGTGTATATATATATAAAAGATTCAAGTGCATGCACCAATCTGCTTGAAGCAGGGCTGTATTGCGTGATGATGTAAGAGAGAGGTAACTGATCCCAGAGACTAGACTGTGTTAGCTTATCTACAGTTGAAGCCTGTTCCTTGCTTTGCCTTGAAAACAAGAAAGATATTCAGCAGCTTTTCCGTTATTTCAGAACAATAGAAAAAAAAAACTGGTGTTCGGCGACAACATAAATAAGGACAAATTGTTTAAAACAGGCAACCTTTCAACGCTGCCTGTGCCGGTCAGGTTGGTAGAGCGGTCTGAATCCAAGGTAGCCGTTTTGTCAACATGTGACCCACAAGCAGACGGCTCTCCCGTGCATATTGGTCCATATTGGTCGGTTTATCACTACCAGTTCTTAAAAAAGGTCACACTGATCTAAAAAGTGAGCATTTAAACCACGTATAATTATATACCTCTAAAAAATAAGGATATTTAGAATATAGAGAAGCTTGATAGGTTGAGAGGCCACAACAAAATAAACTCTTTGATTCAGAGACCGGAAACAATCTCCGAACCCTGCGTCCTTTATCACGATTGTCTCGAGGCATTTGAAAATAACTTCCATAACTTATTGGCTTATTTACTACCGCAGAAGCAACTCACTTCCAGCTCCAATGCTGAGGGTTTTGGCAATGTTGTAAATGTGTGGCACTAAGAGCAAACCCATTACCAAGCTTCCTTTGCTACACTGTAAAACCTAATCTCTGCGAGTGAGATTAAATAACAGCAGAATTAACCTATGCATATATACGTAGATAAGCTTATGAACAGAAAAGATAGATAAAGGCAGGTAAACTGTTTCCAACGGAATTTGAGGTTGCAGAGGAATTTCTTCATTTGTTAGCTGTTTCTGAGTGTGGTTTTGTTGTGAAGGTAGATATGGTTTCAAAACATAGATGAATTAATCACTGTACTGTAAAAATGTCTAAGATTATATCTGAATCTGAAGTCCTGTTTGATCAAATCCTGCTGACTAAAAGGAACTTGAAAATATCTCTATTAAAAAAAAAGTAAAACTGCCTTGCGGCAAAAGCAACATTTTGCTGATGCACCCCACTCCTTCTCCCCATTATTCAGAAAAAGCGTCTCCAGAAACTACTCTTTTAAAAAACAAAAGTGAAAAAGCCAATCCAGCTAGCCCCGCCCTCATCTTCCTGGTTTCAGCTGTCTGCCATCACCCCTCCCTCAGAGCAGGGCACAAAGCGGGAGACCGACCGGGGAGACAGGAGAACCGCCAACCCAAGCCCTGCTCTCAGCCCACTGGCCCCGCCTGCCGGCACCTACCCCGAGGGCTCCGTCATCAATCGGGCCCGGTGGTGGACACAGAGGCCTGGACGGTCTCCCCGTCCCCCGCGCCTCCCTCCTCCTGAGTGGGCGACTCGTCGTCGTTGGGGCCCCCACGCGAGCTGACGGTGGTGGTGGTGGTCTCTGGGGAGGCGCTGTGGGACACCTCCTGAGGGGCGCAGCCCGGGTGGTTCTTGCGGAAGTGCTGGTTGAGGATGGCCTGGAAGGGGAAGCTCTTGCCGCAGACGTGGCAGTGGAAGGGCTTGTTGCCGGTGTGTTTGCGGATGTGATACTCCAGCTGGTCCTTGCGCGTGTACTTCTTGCCGCAGATGCGGCAGGCGAAGGGCGTGATGCCCATGTGCAGGCGCATGTGCCGGTCCAGGCTGCCCTTCTGGTTGAAGGACTTGCAGCAGTAGATACAGGTGAGCCGAGGGTTGTAGCGAAACCAGCGGTCGCCCACCTGCTCGCGCAGGTACTCCTCGTACCCGCCCATGTCAAACGCTGCCTGCTCCTCTCCCTGGTGACACAAAGAGCCAGGATCCAACAGGAACAGGTTAGTTGCATCATTTTAAGCATTCACTCTTGCATGTGATTCAGGTGATAAAAGATTGCCAGAATGCTACAGCTGGAGCCCTCCAGTCCTGTCTGCAGCAGGATGCTGCCCGTTAGCAGGAGAAAAATTCTGCCACGGTGTGCCCTCCCTGTGTACCCACGCAAACCTCTTTACCTGTGACTTAACATATGCAGCAGGTCCATACCTGTGAGGTGGGTTGTCTCTGATCATCCACTCTCCCAGGAGACTCACTCTTAGCTCTCTGTCGCTCAGCCATCACAACCACACTACCTGTTGGGCTGAACCTGGTCAGTAGCAGAACAGAAGGGAGTCCTGTTACACAAGTACTGCTACCTGCACCAATATTTTCATTCCGCAGCTCACTGAAAACGTCAATCATTGCACAACAAGAGTTAGAAAGCAGAGGAAAAAGATTCAAACTTTGGTGTCCGTGGCAAACTACCCACCCTCCTTACACACCTGTCTGTCTCGCTGAAGCTGCTCGAGGGCTGGGAGCTCTTAGTCCCCGAGACCCCTGCCGAGAAGCCTTCCTGGGCCAGCATCCGATCTCCCGTGGTGTCAATCACCATGGTGGCCACCTCCTCCGCGCTGCTGCCTTCCTCCCCCGACGCCTGCGTCTCCGCCCCCATCCACTCCTCCAGTCTCTCCGTCTTAATCCGCAGGCCATCCACCATCCTCACGTTTTCCTCGCCCCCGCGCCCGCCGTCCGGCCCAGTCTCTACATACCACTGCCCAGCCCGGTTGATCCGCAAGATGGGCTCCTTTCCCCCGGCGCTGCCCACGCCGCAGAATCCCTCCGAGCCCGAACCGCTGTGCTCCACCATCTGGGGACTCATGGACTCCCCAGGGGGGCTGACGTCCCGCACCTCCCGAACGTCCCGGATATCGACAACCCCCCCGCTGCGCCGCGTGCTCACAGCCCGGTGGCTGCTGTGGTGGGGGCTGAGGGAGTGAGATCCTCCAGCCTCGAGGCCCCCACCAGGCAGGCTTCTCCCCGACTCCAAGCGCCGGCCCCCAGCCCGGTGAGCCTGCTCGCTGCCAACAAGCTCCCCCTCCACGTCCGCCAGGCTGATCTTAAAGTGAATTCCCTCCAGGATCTGCGTGCAGCGGTCGATGATGTGCTGCATCTGCAGGAAGCTGGCGGCCGTCAGGTAGCTGATGATGTCGGCCAGCTGCAAGCACAGGCGCCCGGTGTAGCAGAAGGACAGGAGCTGCTCGAAGACCGAAGGGTTGCGGATCACGGCGATGGAGACCGTGCTCATCTCGCCCAAGGACATGTGGTCTCGGAAGTACGGGGAGCTGGCCGCCAGGACCACCTTGTGGGCGCGGAAGCTCTGGCCCTGCACGTTGACCACAATGTCACACAGGCGACCCTGAATGCGCAGCTGGTTGAGGTGGGACAGCACTGAGTTGCTGAAGTCTGGGATATCCAGCTGAATGCTGCTGGCTCTCTCCATCCTGCCTGCTACACTCTGGACAGGGAATATTAACATGGGACAATTAATGGGTAACGCCTGTGTCACGACATGGAGACAACCGCTGAGAACTAAACTATTTCATCTTTACACATCCAATGCTGCAATTTACATCAAACTAAGAATGCCGTTAGCCAACAAATACACCTGGCTTCTGCAGCTATAAGTTCATATATGCAAGCAGTTAACTTAGCATGCAATAAATATGTTGTGGGCAAAACTACTTCAAATAAAATATTCATCACAGGTACAATAATTTTCTATCACGCGCCTCATTCGGAGAAGTTCGTAGGTAAAATAGTCAATTCAGTTTAGCTGGCTAGTTAGTTGATCTGAAAAAACGAGTCTAATTCATGACCTGAGAAAGAAAAAACTAAATGAAGAAATTCCATCTTACCCGAGTAAATTAGTAGCCGCTGAGTCCGGATAGCTAGCCAGTCTGGCAGAATCTTATCTAGCTAGTGAGCTAGTCAGTTATTTTATAATACGAACCGGTTTACCGCGATTAAACATTGGAATTTTGTTTGTCTGAATCATCTAAAGAAAAACATGACCATCAAACTAGATGTTTTATGCTGTTTCGCTTTTCCACGTAGCTAGCGAGCAAGCCGTTTTCCCTGCCGATTATTCCGGGCCAATGAAGCCGCGGTACAGTTCGTTTTTCCGGTCAATGAAACATACTGCAGGACGGTGATCAGCCGAAGCCTAGTCCACCCAATCACACTGTCTTGGCGAGGTATGGGGAAGTGGCTGGTTTCGCTCCAAACTACAGAATAAACCATTAAACACCCAAAACAGATTTGACGTTTATGTTAAACCGCGGTCTGCAGATACGCATATATGCATTTCTTGTGCATCATTTAATATATTAATATATGTTTTTGTTTTTTTAAATATATTCTTCATCTACCCCTTTCGCCCCTCACATACCTCCAAAGCGTAGGGGCAGGGCCCAACGAGAATGATATGTTCCTTCCTTCTTTCGGGAGGTGGCGTTCTTGTCAGACCATTGATGTGAGAACTAAGCAATACTTCCAAGATAAATTGCACTTCAAATCCCATCGTTCCTTATATTCCATGTGATTCAGAAATTGGTCATTCTTCCTCTTGTCCTTTCTTATGTCTTTCAGAGCAAAATTCTTGCTCGGTGAACATAAAAAAAAAAACTTAACAGTAACCGTAAGCAAGTTATCTACCAACCACTATCCATTCACCCTTTTTTATGAACCACCCAAAATATTATCAAATGTAACATAGACAGATTATGTCCTCATATGAAAATTATATAATGATATAAACAATAAAATTTAAACAATAAAAGCAGACATTGCTTTCATTAAATAAAAGGAAAGTAGACTAAGATTTAAACAATTTATTTATCCAAGCTTCCTCCGGACTAGTGACTATGCGCTCCATAATATGTTAAATTGAATTAACTGTCTGCGTTATGATTCCGCACTGCTATTGTAACAGGAAGCATACGTAACTTGTTTTATGGGGGTCAGGTTCCGACTTCTGGAGTAATGTTTGGTAGAAATAAACTGTATTGAGGAGGTGTGTAGTGTCTGAACTGGGGAGCTAAATACATATTAAACTCTAAAATAGAAGGAAATTATGTACCGGCACGATAGCGACAGAAATCCAACTCCTTTTTTGTGTGTTTGTCCGTTTCTTGCTCTTAAACCTGAGTCTTATTTTGTTCCTACCCAACTTCATACCACTAGGTGGAAGTTAAACCCCATAAAAGTCACATAGAACTTCCCCTTCGAAAGTTTTTTTTTTAAAGTATTGAAGCAATCCTGACTGTTCTAATCTTGGCGCAGCCGGAACCCCCAGGATGTTACACAGTAATGTGTTTTTGTGTAAAGTTAAGTTTCCTTTTTATTAATCTGTTCACGTGTGTGTTAGCGTGTTGTGTTTGGTATTGACTTTTTTTTTAATGTCAGCGTCTATCTATTAATTAATTAAAAAAAAAAACTTCTTATGCCACTCGCGGTTATATTGCATTGACGATGAGCTGACGTCACGTGGAGGAAGCGCTCTGGGACAGGCGCGCGGAGATAATGTCTGAGAAGTCCACTCCGTGTTTTTACCTACTGCTCGGGAAGAAGCAGGGCAGACATAGTATTAACGTATTGGTTGGTGTATAGGGTGTCTGTAATAATAACAAAGAAACATTTAAATGTTCCAGTTGCAGACTTTATGTTGGAGTCTATTTCTAATAACGTTCTTTAGGAGGGAAAACATTTTCATCTCCATTTTTGTGTACTCACTGATCGATCACAAGGCTGATAGCCTCATGACATATCTGGTTGTAGTAATAAATTAATGATCTACTACCAAATAGTCTAGCCAGTTACTATAAAAACGGTCACAAATACGATTTGTTAATACTGTAACGGGGATGGAAAGCAGCGCCAATGGTGTTTAACCATCCCCGAGGGGGCTGCTGGGAAGCCCGGCTCCCGAACTGTAAATCATGTAAATAGTGTGTTAGATGTTTCGTGTCTCTGTAACGCTGATGTCTAGAAGTTCAGTTGAGGTAATTGTATCGTTTAATGTCGTTTGGTTAAGAATCAGTTCCCTCGCCGTGGGTTTGTTTGTGCGTGTGAGGGCTTTCCGTGTTTTCTGTCGTGTAGTGAGTTCTTTGCACTGCCACTTCTGCCTTTGTTAAGGCGGACGTAAGCGCATGTGCGAAATAAAGAGCACATCTTCCTGTTGAGATCGGTGTCTGACTCCTTGCTTGAACCCAGCAGAGTAGTAGCTCTCTGAAAAACGCTACAATACACACTGTAATCAAATGTGTGCAATTTGTGACACTGCCTATTTTATAATACTGTATGTTATTATATATATTATCTAGTATATATAGCGTGTGTTGTATTACCAGCGTGGGAAAAAAACTGGAATGGATTAAGTCTGCAGGTCTAATCTGCAGACTACCAGACCCATGTAATATGCGTGCAGTAGTATTGTTAATGAATCTTTAAAAAAATCTTCATGCAACTGAACAATTTAAATAACTTTCCGTTTTACCTCCACTGGATGGTACCAAGGCTTTGTAAGTGGAAATTCATTTTCCTTTGTAAATAATCGTCTTGAGATTTCACATTGTTTTCTCAAAATATACCTTGTGTACCTTTTGAGTTCATCATGGTTCATTAATTTATTGTATTAATTTGCTAAATCATTTTAGACATTTGATTGCATGCACAGGACAATGGTTGCTTGGCGCAAATAAAAAAGGTGCTATTGAGGTGATGGAGCCCAGATCAAGCATAAATCTGGGCCTGTGGGTTGGCGTCGTACTCATGACGGTTCTTCACAATGGTCACACCACTCAACGTACTACAAGAAAGACATGTTAAACACAGCCAAACCTATTAATACTATAAACAGCAGAGGTCGGCTGGCATCATTTGACTGTAGTCGTCTTCACAAGTGAGGTCAACTCAAGAACAATCTGTTATATAGCAAAAAGAACAAGTATCATGCTGAAAGGAAGCTATCAATGTTTTTGAGACAGGGATGTTGCAAGATTCAATAAACAAAACAGATAAGAAAGAAAGTTAGAAACTGACAAACTGACGTGATGTCCTAGTTTCTTACAGTCCAGGTCTTTTTAAAACCAGCAGAAATAAATTTGAATATGATTGAATCTTGTTTCTATTTCAGGCAATTAGGGGTTAATTATTCCCATTCCAGATGATGCAGTAAGAACATTACAAAGGTACTGATGTAGAAACATTTGCTGCTTTCAAAATAACTTATTTAAAGGTGATAGGCGTCCATTTCTCTTTAGACAGTCAGTCAAAATAGGAAAAATACAAGACTTCTAACTTCTTACAAAACTTATATGGCTGCTGCAGTTTTCAGCTTTTTAAATAATAATGTGTGAGGAATGCAACAAATATGATAAGGAACAATTTAGAAAAAAACACTGAGAAACTTTGAATACGGCTTTCGTGCTAACTTATGTTGTATTCACGCTGATTTATTATTTCATAATAAAATGTTATACATGGTAATAAATACTGATGTTATATTTATTTGTATATTGGATTATAACGGTATAATAAGAATTTACGCATTTAAAATATGTGTGCATGTAAATGATAAACTTTGCTCTTTCAACCGCTCATATGGGGTAAATTGTAGTTTTAATAAGTTTCCCAAATGCTTGAAAAAGAGAAGTTGTAAGAAAAAACTGTATTATATATAATAAGTTTAATGCTGATTATTCCTGCTTGCAAAAGAAGAACATGCATGTCATCTTAAAGGATAACTTCAGTGTTGGCAGACAGCAAATACCCCATGACCACAGAGGTCCGTGACAGTCTGCCTTTTGCACAGCCACAGTTGGCTTTCAAAATAATGCGTTAAAGGCTGTGATTACCACAGCCCTCTATCGTCAAGCACTTCACCCTCCAGAATGACTCACGCAAGCAGACATTTGAAGTGTCATCAAGTGATTGTTGAGTGCCTGAGATAGGGCTGGGGTTAGTTTTGCAACAGTTGACTTTTACAGCTTTTTCTAGCTACAGCAAATGGTATGAAAACATTGGTGTTGTCATTTATGTTTTAGGCTCCTGCTAAAGTAATCATCCAAAGAAGGATCAGGATGGCTTGAGTGATGTGCACCACTCAGTGTATTATACTGATGGAGGAAAATTCACGACTTTCATATAGAGAACTTCTTCCAGTCCAGGAGCCTGCCGCGTATCAGAGCTGTGACTGATCAGAAATAGCATTTGTAGTCAATCTTTACTATTGTCAGAGGCACGCCCTAACAAGTGAAAGCCTGCATTTTTTTCCCTGTGTCAAGGAATGTTCTGTCAAGTTCACGTGTATCACTCACACGGAAGCAGCTCATTTTACTGCTGCTTCTCATCCTCTCCGTTCGCTCCCCCTGCTCGTGACCTTTCCCCTAGCATTGTACCTGTCCCGTCCAATCGACCACTCATCTTTCTGCTGGACGAGCCCTCATCCAGCCAATCTCTGGCCGTGCCAGTCAATCTCTTTCTGTGTCATTCTCCATCCATCCATCATGCTTCTGTCTCCCCGTCACACCCTCCCTCCCTCGAAACCCTGACCCAGGTCTCCCATCCGTGCTCGGGTCTTTCCAGTCTCCCCTCGCTTCTCCACATCTTAGCTGCACCCTGTCTTTCGTGTTTCCTTTCATGTGCGAGGGCACGGGCAGGGGCTCACCTTGGATGGGTAGGGGGGAGTGCAGTGCAAGTATCCGGACATCCTGCTAGTCAGCCCACGTTGGACCCACTCACGTAGTCTGTCCAGCTGCCACAGAGGTTAATGCCACATACAGGATGTGTTCTGTACCCGACTGTCAACTGGGCTGTAGTACTGGACGAGTATAACTTCACCAGGACAAGGAGAAAATGGTGAGCTTGGATTCAAAATCCTTAGCTTAACAGTAATTACGCAATTACAACGAAAGATATGAATTATGAATTTGGAAGTAAAATTTAATTACAGACATGATGCAGTATCAAGCATCCATTGCCACAGGGCCCTTTTAGTGAAATTTAAATTGGAGGCTGCGTTACGTAGCCCAATAACACACCCAGGCCAGCACAGATGGACGGGTAGACACATTTCAGCGTGGTTCCCATCGCAAAACTCAGGCAGCATTGATGTAGGATTTTTAAAAGAGAGTTCGAGAGAGAGTTCGAATTTGGTATGAGACTGAATTTTATTCTGGGGAGACTGGAAATGGTCATCTGTTTTGGTTTATTTCATGTTTCATTTGATTAAGAATTAAAAAGTATGTTCAATTTGCTTCCACCTAAAGGGTGTTTAGTGTTCTAGTGACTGGGAACGCCCCGGTGCATTACAGAGGGATTCCTCCAACCGTTTGATCCATGTTAAAAAACATAATCAGCAGGTGATGTAGCAGTTAAGGTATTGAACTGATAACAAATAAGTCAACGGTTGAGATCCTGGCATTGCAGCAATACCCTTGAGCCAGGTGCTGAACCCGAGTCGTCTCAGTAAATTGACAAACTGTGGGTAAATTTGTACAGTTGTCGTTGGCTACGCACAAGTGTGCTGAACAAATCAGAATAATTCCTATCGGTTTGAAGCCTAAGAGCATTACACCAGAGGACACAGAACACGTTTGTGCTTCATTCTGTAGAGCACACACGCAAATCTTAGGGAAAAGAAATCAACACGCTATTCCCAGGAAGATCCTTCAGCTTACGACGAAAGTTGCCCCCTCATCCTATGTCTCAGGTGATCTAAAAGTAGCTTCCTCTGAAGGCATCTAGCTCAACAAGCGGTCTGAGCTGTTTCTTGGGTCTTAAAAAGTAGCACAGAGAAGGCTGAACCTTTCTTGCCCCTTTATTAATGTGTAGTATTCGCGAAGATGATTGTTATTGGGCTGCAGGAGGAGTCAGATGGATTTAATAGACTCAATACCTGCATGCTGGACACTACTTGCCTCTCCAGAGACTCAATATTGAAATTAATGGGAAAATCCGACTTGCATGCTTTCACAGCCATGCAAGCAATCTCACCTAATCATGTTAGATTGGAGGAGACGAAGATGCCCTAAAATCCTATTAGTTTAATAAGCATTCAAAAATGCATGGCCATTTGTCTGTCCTACAGATGTAGCGGACGCAGGCTAGCGCGGGCCAATGGCCTGAAAGAGAATTCTGTAAAAAGGAAACGGCGTGCTGGATTGAGAATTCTGTCCATTACTTATGCGACGCTCCGATGGATCCTAATAGCCGCTGGGTGAAAGCAAAGAGGAACCCGGTGCGACTTTTCGTTATTATTATTAGTCACATGCAAAGGTTTTCACACTTTGCAAGACCTCTGGTGCCACACGGTCATCATTATAAAAGCCATTCAGTAGAGGCGAGCATTGAATAGTTATATGCAAATGAAGCTGAAGCAATCCAATATTCCTGCTCCTGCTTGCCAGCACAAGTGGAAATTCTACCCGGTGAAATGAATGGCAATTAGACAGAAATCTGCTTGGGTGACACAAAATGATCATTAAAATCCAATGTATGGACAAACCACTTCAATGCTGAAAGGTCCGTGGTTCAAACAAAGGAAATTTAATTTGCCAGCAAAAAATTGCACATGACTTAAACATAAATGAGTGGCATTATAAAAGTATCATTTTATTTAGAAATTGTCAGAAATTTTCCATACACTGAAGCATGGTAAAATTATTCTGAGCACCAAAACCTTCATCATTCAGACATGAACATTTGGTTCAAGTCCATACATGGAGAAATCTGGACAACTGTTGGCAATTAGTCCGGGGACGGCTGGAAGACCCAATGACCGCTGACAGGACAAAGCAGAGCACCCGGCACACTGCCAAACGCACCCCTGTTTGGGGGACATCGGGGGGGGGGGGGGGGGGGGTTACCATTACCGGCAATGGGCCCATGTG
>JAOVYW010000038.1:4281693-4302844 GCA_025775045.1 Hiodon tergisus | reverse complement strand
GAGAACCTGTACATCCCATCTGCCTATAAGAGAACCTGTACATCCCATTGGGCTATAAGAGAACCTGTACATCCCATTGGGCTATAAGAGAACCTGTACATCCCATTGGGCTATAAGAGAACCTGTACATCCCATTGGGCTATAAGAGAGCCTGTACATCCCATTGGGCTATAAGAGAACCTGTGTGTACCACTAGCTAGTAAGAGGACCAAAAGGATGCCAGTGGTCTACAGCAGGGCCTATGTGCCCCATTGGTCTATAACAGAACCTGTGCATCCCATTAGTCTATTGCAGGACCTGTGCATCCCATTGGTCTATAAGATGACCATTCTATTTGTCTGCAACAGAACTACTTTCCCTCAGTGGCACCCAAAAAATGTTTTAAACAAAATAAATTCAGTATTATTGAATTTGATCATTCTTTGATTAAAATGCAATGCCCTTTTCATATAAGAAATTGTAGAAAACCCTCCAGAATAAATACTTATTTTTCAATACATTCAAATGCATATTACACCTCTCACTGGTTGAGAGTAGAACGTCCTTTAGACACCTAGAAAAAGGATGCTCCTCCTCTTGCAACAGTAATAATAGAGTGGTGGTCACAAAACAGATAGCCATCGGAGAGGGGATAATTGTTTTCTCTCCTCAGCGTGCCGCTACAAATCAAACTGCCTTTGCACAAGCAGAAGCGGAGGGGTAATGTTGCGTGACTGCGCGTCGTCGAGCTGGAGGTCACCTAACCGTACGGACAATTGGCGACGGAACGCGTTTCACGGGCTCCCAGTCTCCCTCCTCCTTTTCTCCACCAGCTGCTCCATGCATTTATCAATCACGCAGGTGTCTATATCCCACCGCGCATGCACGCATGCTAAATATGTGTGTACGTTAAATGTCACACCCTTAATTCTTAAATGATTAAAAAAGTGGTTTTCAACGTCAGCATCTATTAAAAATAAATGCATGTGAGTGTGAGTTTAGATTACTGCATGGCCCTCTGACCAGACTAGAGCAGCTGCTTTATAATTCATTGCATGCAGTGTGGAATTTTACTGTGGAATAGTCATTTCTGCTGAACTTTGACACATCAACGCCTGTGAGTAAAGCATTTCATCTGAAAATAACAATATGCTCAAATCTGATTACAGTCAGGAAATGGCTCCTGGGGGAAGTGGTAGATATCCTGTAGTTCATGCACAGCACTCGCCTATTGGGTGTTGGATGTGTGAATCCCCACCCTTGCAGTGCCTATTTGGCGTTGGATGTGTGAATCTCCGCCCTCGCAGTGCCTATTGGTCGTTGGATGTGTGAATCCCCACCCTCGCAGTGCCTATTGGTCGTTGGATGTGTGAATCTCCTCTCTCGCAGTGCCTATTGGGCGTTGGATGTGTGAATCTCCACCCTCTCTAGATTTACATTCTGGACGTGATCTAGTCGGAAGGCACTTGTGCGGGCTCCTTAGCGTTATGACCTCCTTCAGTCACGGTCAGTCGGGGCTTCAAGTGCATTTCCACTCAATAGGATTTATCCCCCAAGTTTCAGGCTGAAAGGGGTTTGGAGAGGACAATGAGGGCAGAATGAAGCTCAAAGATGCCCGCGATCAGCTAATACGCATACAAACACACAGCGTCCAAAGTCCGTTTTACAATGATTTACGAGCCTCCGCCAGGAAATGAGCATGGCTGTATATGTCTCCAAACAATACATTTCTATGGGTTTCATATACTGAGAATAATAGCTCCAGGTGTTATTCCGAAATATAAATATTTTTTAGGTCATGGGCAAACTCAGCACAAGTGTGGCCACTTCAGCCCCCCATTACAATGGCTCAGCAGTGCCAAAAAAGACTGGGAGTGTCTCTTACTTTGTACTATTGGTCAGTACTGTGTCAGTGCCTCTTATCGCTTACGGCTATATAATGCGTGGTATCTGGATCTGGATGGGCGTGGGGTCACAGCAAAATCCTGGTACGACTGCACTCTGAGAGGCAGCCATAAAATCCAATGTTGTGACAGAGAAGTTACTCAGCACAGCAACTGTGGGGCAGCGAGGACGTCTCTGTAAAGTGCTCTAAAAAAACACCAAAAATTGCCACGCTTTAAGTACTGCGGTCAAACCTGGCCCTCATAGACTTTACTGTACTATCAGCAACGGGAATGGAAGGCATGGTGAAAATATGCTAGGCTCTTACCCAGAGTGCTAATACAGGTTAAACTGGGAGGGAAAAGGTCGCTGTCATTTTCCGTCCATCAGGTGTGGACCTTTGGAAACGGAGGTAAAATCAATTGATGCATTGTGCGGATTTTCCATAGCTAAAGAAAGTGTGCATGCTTTCCCACTTGTACAGCGGAGATCTTCATTTTATAACAGGGTGTCTCAATCCAAAAGGTTCCATCACACTTTAAAAAGTATTGACTCCCCTACGCCAATTCTGTCAGAAAAGAACAGCTCAACTAGGGCAACGATTAGTTGATTCAAGTGCTCGGGTGCTTGGCTGGAGATAACTCTTACAGACACCGTGGTTCTCTGGTGCCAGGATCGGGAACACAGACAACTAGAGCACAAAGGGCCAAAGGCAGTCTGTGATTTATTCCTGCTTTCTTAAAGAGATTCTCTTAACATGGACAAGACTTAAATTTCACCTTAAAAAGGGTCCTCTCTTCAGATGCACGGCCAACGCTCTAGTTTATCCTATGTGGCTAACTGGGCTCCCTGAACTGAAATACTCTGAGATACCAAGCCTCTTGCCTTTCTCATTTTCAAGTGCTCAATGGATAATTTTCCAGTTCAGGTTTGTGACGCGTGAGATCAGAACTCGATTTATGAGTCGAGAGCGGAGATTTCTCCAGGAAAAATAAATAACAGCAGAGAGGAAGGGGAACCAGGTGTGGAATACAGAAAGGGTCGACGCGAGACGAGAGGCTGGAAACGGCAGAAGGTTAATGCTAAGACGGAGAGGTGAAAACTTGCACTCAACTGAAGTTGTGTTTATTACCCATTACATTGCCACGGCAACAAACAAAAAAGGAAATGCCCTGGGGCCCGTGCCCAACTGCAGTTAGCGCCCCCTGTCCGGACGAAGAGCAGCGCCACGTGAGTGGGAGGACGAGCGGACACGGAGGCACAGATTTACCTTGCGTCTATGCAGTTAATTAAGTGCCACTGCTGAGCAGGTCACCAAACACATTAAGTTGAAACGTGAACACTCTGAAACAGACCGCAAATTTCCTGCAGTCATTTCATTTCCTCCTGCCCCCAATGTAATCATTATTGTTTGCACTCCCTGAGCAAATATTGACCTGTGATGGGGTGCAATTCCTCTCAGGGAACTTTTAATACAGGTGCACAGCCTGTCTATATAGGAACCTGAGCACAAATGGAGCCACTCCCTGTTTCAGGCACCCCATCTCCCTCAGTGTTTTAAAAAGAAACTTGCTGACCCGTCGTAAAAAAATCAGGGAGAGGTGGAAAAATCAGACAATAACATGAGCAATGCTTCACATTACTGCAAATGTCCCTATTCACAACCTCCGCAGGGCTGCAGAGAAGAGGTGATTGGTATGGGGATGCTTTGTGTGTAGTTTTCCACCCAATCAGGACTGGTCACCCAAACAGGCCTGGAATGTGGGTGACAGAGCAATTGAATCCTTTGGCTGTGCTGGATTAGAATGACCAGAAAGTAGAAAATAGATTCTGCCATTAAGGCTGAGGCTGCAGTTTGTATTCTCCATTCTGAATTCATTCTGCTAACTCTTCCTCTATTGGCTTATATATAAAACTAAGACTGTGGGGTGTAGAACATGTGTGAGTAATGGTGCACTCTGAAAGTCCTACAACCAGCTTTGTCTTACATCTTTTATTCCCACAATCTGACTCTAGCGTCTAGATCCTTCAAGCTCTCTGTCTCTCTCTCTCCCGCTCACACACACACACCAACACCCCTATAGTTTCTTGTTCCGGGAGATGTGAGATGTCTGGTTGGGGTTCACCACATCGTGGAAACATGCCGTTCTAGGACGACGTATGCTAACGGCTTCGCGCGGATGGGTTTTTTTCTCAGGGCACGCCTGCACGGGATGAGATTCAAAGGAGAGAAGAGGGCTATATCTTCAGCCTTTGATGTGTACTTCTCAGATTGGATGGGTGTGTGTGTGTGTGTGTGTGTGTGTGTGTGTGTGCCAGTGTGAGTTCTAGTATTTGTCTTTGTGCATGCGTGCAAGTGTGGGTGAAAGTGGCAGTCTGCATTTGAGTGCATTGTGCGTGCCGGACTTTGTGTCTGTGGGTCTTTGTTTCCGTGTGTCTGTGTGTGCACTTTCACTCTATTTTTACTTTAACCGTAGGAGTCATGATTGAAAATAAGATTGTAACATCTAGTCTTCTAGATGTTTAAAAATGTAATATACTTTTAAGAAAAACTAGGAGCCTATATCTGCTGAGCTGGTGATAATCAGGGTACTTGAAGATGCTTTGTTTCCAGTTCAGGTTCCATTCTTTTTAAAGCAATGTTCACTAAAGAAATATCTAAAACAAACCGCAGTAAAATAAAATGATTTCCCTTCAGAGGGAGCCAATGAGCATCTTCGAGCTGATCAGCGAAGTACTAGGCCCGAGCTCAAGTTTCCAAGGCCAGCCAGATGGCAAGCTCCTGACCTAATCTGACCCAACGAGGTGCCCAGGCTGTGCCCCTCCCTTCAGAGCGAGCCAATGACATGTAGCATCTTCTAACTGATCGCTGATCAGTGCTGCGGATACAAAAAAGGGGAGACAAAGCTCCGTCACCAGAAGAAATGAAAATATTGAGCAGTTGTTTCGGCTGTCTTAACAACAAAAGATTGCGAGTACAATTCCAGTCCCATATCACCTTTGTGGCTCTGTTCCACACAATAGAGGCACATTTGCACCAATCTGGAGGCTTGTAAGCATTCCGGGTCTAAATAAACAACACGGATCGAACCTGCTTTGTGGCGTGCGCATGGCCAGATAACGGGAAAGTGACTCTGACTGCCAGGGACTCGCTGTGCAAACATGCAATTAACCAATAATAATAATAGGAATGATAATGATAATATCAATTTACCAGCTTTTTCTGGAAAAAGAATGGCTAGCTAACCATAAAAAATAAAATAAAGGAAGAAAATGATCAGATCAGTGAGTTTTCCTTTTGTATTTACTTGAGTATGATGAAAAGACAGAAGGGAAGTTGTGCTACTTCAGTCTTTTTTAAAGTTAGAGGGTTCAATGCTAATGTTAGCAGTGCAAATACTATTTCATTGAAAGGGGAGAGTTCATTTTGAAATGGAGTATGTAGCCTCAACTCAACCTTTTTTTTCTTTTTTTTATTGCCGCTTTTACGGAACGGAAGGTTGGTATCCCAAGATTGCCCCATTTGTCCCACCGGACGGGTGAAGGATTTTGGGCGGGAGGGTGAGCAATAAAGCGCTGATGCCCAGGGCCCTGACCCTGAAGGATACCTGTGCAAATCCAATGCTGCACGCCACCCCTTCTTTCATAAGTATCCACATTGCTCCGCCCTGTCCTCCACCCTGTGCCCCGCCCTGTCCTCCGCCCTGTGCTCCACCCTGTCCTCCGCCCTGTGCTCCGCCCTGTCCTCCGCCCTGTCCTCCGCCCTGTGCCCCACCCTGTCCTCCGCCCTGTCCTCAGCCCTGTCCTCCGCCCTGTCCTCAGCCCTGTGCTCCGCCCTGTCCTCTGCCCTGTGCCCCACCCTGTGCCCCACCCTGTCCTCCGCCCTGTCCTCCGCCCTGTCCTCCGCCCTGTGCTCCGCCAGCTCTTCCTTAGCCTGTCTTCTCCATTTGCTCACTTAGCTCACCCTAAAGCTGTAAAAACATGTGTGTGCGTTAACGGGGGGGGGGGGGGTGGTGGTCACGTCAGCATTCATCAGGATTATTAAAAGCAATACCTTCAAGCAATGCCTCACACAGTTATTTTGAAGGACAATAAAGTTGATAACTGGGAGAAAAATGTAATCCGGCTCTTTAGTACAATGTCAGTTTACTCCTGCGACTGTCACTGCGCGTGTATTTTCTATGATAGCTCTAAAGGGTAATTTGGGTGGATATTTACAAATGAGGACCGTAAAGCACTCTAGGTTTTCAAAACCACAAAAAATACTGTGGGGAAAGAGAGAAAGAAAAAAACAGATATAGATAAGAAGAACAGCAGTAATGAAAAAGATAGCAGGTCTCACAGCAGCTCTGGCGATGGAAGGGGCACTCTTTCCTGAGCAGTAAATGCTGCATGATAAAAAGTCACTCTGTTTCTTAATGACAAAGAGGTCCCGGTAGGTCCCGGCCCGACCGGCGGCGCTTTAGCATATCCCAGATTAATCATTAAAGGGGTTTTTTGCATCGCCCTGGACTCCCGCCGCTTTCATGTGCGTCATGGGCTGCCACGCCACTCGGCTTTCCGCGGTGCTACTGAGCGTGTGCAGCACTTGTGTAGTTCTGGGGATAGGCTCAGTACTGATGGGCCAGGCCCCCAGGCTACACCAGAACAATGAAGAGGCCGCTGAAACCCAACAAGGCTTCTTGAGATTCAAACGTACGTGACTCACGCTTTCAGCCTCAATCTCACGCTCTCACGCTCCCCCTAAAAAATCTCGCACCACGGATCCGACGCTTTAAAAAAAACGCTTTGGATGTTCCCTTCCTTCATCTACGCGGGGCCATGTTTGCCGTCATTGTTCACAATGCTCAGAGTGGCCCCTGCTGCTGTGTAACGTTATACAGTTAATCAGCAGTCGTTAATCTCGGTTTTCCCGACAACGCTCCAGCCTACTCCCACCGTCGTTGACACTCCGTCGTCAACATCGCTGAATTTCACACCAGCTATTTGGGTTAGGGCACACCCTGCGACTGTGTACTTCACAAACAAACAGCGCACACAAGGAGTCCATTAAAGTGAAGCACTGAATACTGTATGAGACCACCAGGGAACTGCATTTGGTTTCCTCCATTTCTCCAACACAAATAGCAAGGGAGACCCTCTGTCTCCTCCGCACCTTCTGCATGCTTCATTGTCAAGCCTTCATTTACATCTATTATGAAATTCCTTCCCCACTTTCCCCACAATTTTCCATTCCCCCCCAGCAGAGGGAAATACATTCTGTTGTTGTTGTGTAGCATAGCGCAAAAGGTTTTAACGGCACTCTAGACAGATGAGGAGGTGCTACTCTCTTGTGTCTCTTCAGTGCAAACCCTCATGTAAACCACTTTTCAGGATTAGCGCAATGCCCGTTTGTTGCGCTACAGTTATTTTCAGAATGTTCTACGATATTTAAATAAACCCTCTCGCTCCTTATCATTACTTAGGTAATTTATATTAGTCATACTCAATTTGCTCCCTAAAACAAGCAGGAATGGCACAGTATTAAAAAAATTTGAGAAATAAGTAGTCTTGCATTTCCGTTTCCGAATGCTAAAAAGCCGAAAGTTCAAGGTACCGGTTGATTAAGGATCAGGTCCGGTCCTTATCTTTAAAAAAAATGAATAATAAATGAATAAAACGAAAACGGTGTGGACTCTGCGTCTCGGCCCGTCCGCGTTGATAGAACGTTTCTTCCTTTCCCAGGCCAGACGCTGAACGCCGATTTTAGCTGAAACCGCATAAGGTGAAGCAGAGGCAGCTCTGCTCTTTCCCAGACCGAAAAGAGCAGAGGGGATTTTCTGGAATGGGGCGTGTGACTTCTCAGCAGTGGGCAGTGGGCAGTGGGCAGTGGGCGGCTCGGAGAAGGCCAGAAGAAGACGCACAAAATGGAGAATGTATTATACTAATGGATTAAGCTGGGACAAATGAATTTTAAAGTGACAGAGAAGCCTAAGGGCTTTTTTCCAGTGCCCCGCCCACCCAGTCAGAAGTGGTTGCTCCCCTGAAACCGGAGACCAGACTACCCTGGACGTCATTGCTGAAGGTATAATTATTTAAGAAAGGACTCAGTTACATTAACGGTGAGAGAAGAATCAATTTCAGAGGGTAGGAAAAGACGACTGAAGGAAATGGCCTGTAGAACAAATAATAACCATTTTGAAAACCATTTCCACCCTATGCTCGCGTACCCTGAAACGGTGAGGAAAAAGCCCGACTGCGTGCTCTGGGAAATTATCCAGTCCTGTCTGGAGGGTGGCTTCCACTTCTTTTTCAGGCACACCGATTTTCAAAAGTGAGGGGGTAGGAACGGTTCCTTGTGATGCATAGCAGAACCCCGGGGCTGGTTTGTGACACACATTCAGAGAGGCGGAGAGTTTCTCTAGCTGCAGCACCACTCCGCTCACCGCGAGGCCGCTCTCTGTGTGCCACCATTGGGCTGGGACTGAGCCAGCCCCGCTAAGATAAGCCATTGGAGCACAGGGTTCCTTGTGGGTCATCTTTGTTCACGAGGATACCATGGTTTGGGCCATTGGTTCTTATCCTGCAGTGGATCACTTTCTTCAGGGTAAACATTTTACCAACCTGGGGTTGGTGCAAGGCAGGCTTTATGTTTAAACACAGTAAAGGTATATGAAGAGCTTCCTGTTAAAAGGCCTTTCATTACTCATTCCTTTCTGCATTTACTGCTGCTCGGATGTCTCTTTCAGCTGGTTCAGAAACCTTGTTTTAAAGTACGTCTGAGGCTACCACTAAATGCCACCACCTTGAAGTGCACAAGTCTTCAGAACCTCAGTTAGGTGCCCGAACGAGCCCGTGTCAGAACGAGTTCTTCGGTGGAGAAAGCCAGTGTCGTCTGCAAAGGGCCGTCTAATGTGTCCGCTCAGTAATCAGTCCCCTGGCCTGGGGCACACCCCGCTCGATCCTTCTCTTCTAATTCCCTCAATGATCGGCCTGCAACCAGCCACGGCTGCAGCCAAGGAGAAAACAATATGTCTGTCTTTTAACCCATAATTTAATAAACCCAGGAGGACGGGCGCTCCTCAGCGGAGTTCCGGCAGCTGGCCGAGTTCATTACCGGTGTGATCGTCCGCAGAGCCGAGGGCTGCCGTAATTGCGGTCGCAGAAGCGACGAGGTGGTGGGTGGGGCTCTGCTGAAACCGAGCGACCGCTGCGAGCGGTCAACTGAAACACCGTGGGGAAGCGCAGACTGGCAGGAACACAAGAAAGGAATAACAATCATAATTGGCTCCTGTTTATTAGCCTCGGCCCCATTACTGAGCGCTGCCGGAACATTGGCTTTAAGGCAGCCAAGCCCACATGCAAACGTGCATGTTGTTATATATAGCCATCAGCATTAAATATCATATTTGTGGCTTAATTGCATTCTCTAGACTTTTTGTTATTTTAAAGTGATTTTTTCCTTTTTCCTATCATGTGGATTGCACGTCGTAGGATCACCAAGTGCTTAGAAAACATCAGAGTACGGTGCTGATAGTCAAAAGAAGCTGTACTAACTTTAATATGAAGAACCTCTGAGACGAGTCTTCAGTGAATCTTCACTTGTTTATTTGATGCAATCCGTCAGTAAATTGGATGTATAAAAAGATGGGTTGCCCAGGTACCTTTCATAAGCCTTCCAAAGTAAAAAATTTAAATGCATGAACTGGATCCAGCTGTTGCTTGTGACTGAGCTGTGATCGAGGGCCTTTAGACTGTGTAAACGCAGTCGTTAAGGTTTAATCGCGGCAGAACTCTCTCCCTTCCTCCCTCCGCCCTGACACATGACGACACACGCAGATGGTGCTGTTGGTCACACCTCCATCTCTCCCTCCACCCTGACGCATGACGACACACGCAGACATTGCAGTCGGTGACACCTCCATCTCTCCCTCCGCCCTGACGCATGACGACACACGCAGACGTTGCAGTCGGTGACACCTCCATCTCTCCCTCCACCCTGACGCATGACGACACACGCAGACATTGCAGTCGGTCACACCTCCCTCCATCTCTCCCTCCGCCCTGACGCATGACGACACGCAGACATTGCAGTCAGTCACACCTCCCTCCATCTCTCCCTCCATCCTGACGCATGACGACACGCAGACGTTTCAGTCGGTCACATGCCCGGCCTGGTGGCTCCATGTGAATCCGCAATCAGCATGCGCAAGCAGACGTGCACTAAGCAAACGGGGTCCACTGAGCGCTAACACAAGTCAAACAACAGGCGCACCCAGGTGCCTCAGCGCAGTTACCTGGCTGCGGATGGCTCTCACTGCATGTCGGTGAGCGCAGTAGGCTGGGGGGGGATAGAGACCAGAGAGAACCAGGCAGCGGAGACTTGAGATGGGGACCAAGGTGAGGACTGGTTTCACAACTGGTGCACTGTTACCATGGGTACACAGCCATGAAGAGTAAATAGACTGTAAAGGGAATGGGCTCCCTGATGGACACATGGATTTCTTGAGGAAATTAAAGAACTCACACGACCATAATAAATCTGGGCCTTGTCTTTTTGCAGCAATGCTAAAAAAAATTAAATAATAAGCTAGCAAAATTGACTATAATAACCAGAAATAAAAAGAAAGTAATAATTATTTTTTTAAGTGAAAAAATCAGTCATTCTACTATCTATTCCCCTTAAAAAGATTGCTGACAGAACAAGTACCCCAGCACTAAAAACATAGTCGAAACAAAACAAGCAACACAGGCAGTTTAGACACCAGGGTTGTCAAAATTCTAAGGCATTGACCAGAATGAGCTCCATCCTAAATGGACTAGAGACCAACAAACCTCCATCTTAATCCAACCCAGCAGCCAAACTTTCGAGCAGAATGTCAAAAAATGCATCTCATGCATGAACCACCGTGAATAACGTCATAACATTTCTGCATGCTGGCAGCCGTGTGTTTCGTGTTGGTGGGAAGCAGTAGTTTGGTTTCTCACACACACACACACGCACACACACGCACACACAAGCACAAGATTAACTTCAGTCGACTTCAGCTTTCAGAGAGACAGAGGGACCGGCGTGCCTCCTAATGAGGTTGTGTTTGCGCAAGCGCTCAGAATGTTTTCTGGGAGCGGTAAAGTTCCAGCCGCTGTGATACTGAGCGCTCTCGCCACAGTTTCCTCCATGAGTCATCGTGCATGTTGACGGCGCTGAAAAAAGACGGTCAGTGGGTGGCAGATGACACGCTTCGACTCGGGAGGCTGATGGTTTAGGGACGGTCACCCGAAAGAGTAAACGAGACGGCCTGGCACTCTGGCCAGAGAGGAGCCCCCCCGCTTGGCGTGTCAGGAGAGGCTGCGCCAATCCCTCTCCCAGCGTGTGGCAGAGCACTCAGGTGCGGATTACGCCACGCGCCTCAGCAGGCCCTCTGCAAACGCATTGATCTGTTTGGCTGTTGATCTGACTGCTCTGCGCCATTAGACCTCGGTTTGTTTATCCAGGGTCTTTGGGGCTCCTTTCCTTCCCTTATTAAAGCGAAAGAACAACCTCATTTACAATCTTTCAGTTCAGAGCCCTGTTGGATGCGGCATTCACGTTTTGTACACAAGCAATGAAGGCAGGGCAGCAATATTTATTTATTAATGTTAAGCAAACTATTCAATATTTCCAATTGCAGAGTGTAAAAGAGATACTGTGAAACACAGCCCAATGAAAGAGGATATTTCGCAAATCGTGCAATCTTATAAGTATAATTAATCAACGTTTGATGTGAACGTACAGCCTGAGTATACTGATGCTGAATCCTCAATACCAAGGATCTGAATTGTAAAAGTCTAAGTACCATTAGTAGTGAGTGATGTCACTGATGGATAAAGCACACACTTAAAGAAATTACTTAAAGTAGTAATTCAAGCTGGTTCGTGGCAGTTCGGTGCCGAACATTGCTAACAAAAAAAACAGATGGCATCCTTTTGGTCTCAGGTATAGTATATAGAACAATAAACCTGCAGAGTAGATCCTGCTCATTTACAAGGCACTGCATGCAAATGCAAATGAATGTGTGAAGAACTCCTCCCAAAGCCGTATTTTAATATTAAACATGTGAACTCATCCAGATCTAACTAACACTAGTGTGAATCCGATGAGTGCCTTGTGATCCACTACCTTCTGTCTCAGCGGCTTCCCTGCTGAAAGCAAGGAGCTACGGAAACCCAGCCCAGCGCAAGCAGGGCGAGAAATCGATCTGTCTCACAGGGGCGTTGTCTCCTCCCCACGCTGCTCACACCTTCCATGAGGTAGTGGTAGTGGGTCACCTTGGTCACATGGCCCTCTCAGCGTGGCTTGTGGGTGAGATTGGATGGAAATAAGCTTCTGGGGGTCGGCGCTGCTGTGAGTGCCTGCATTGCCAAACAGCTCTTCATCCCACATCTATTATGACCAATAAGGGGAATGGTGCTTCTTTCCCCACTAGAAAAGACCAAATTAAAATGGAGATGAAAATATGTAGAGAACCCAAAATGATTTTTATGATGCGATGCAATTAACCATGCCAGACAGGGGGAAAGAAAAATTTAAAAAAAAAAATTAAACTGCCTTCTGCAGTTTGAGCTGCCATTTTATAACAGCAATGTGAACTGGGTAAAAGTACATGGCATCTTTGTCTTCCAGGCAACTTCTTTAACCCAAAATCAGCAACTTAGTACAATTGGCAGGATATAAGTTATTATGAGGTCTGTCTATTCCATGTTGGACAACCCTCTGCATAAGGAACACAAATTTGCAGTGAGATGAAGCAGAAAGCCAGCAATGCCAACACAACAGGGCTTTTGCAACCGGCTGCTGGTAAACTCTCTATGATATGAGCATTTATTCATACACATGATTCATATGGAGCTCGGAGAGAAGACTCTCTACTTTCCATGCTTGCTGAATTCAATGAAGGAAGCAATAAGATAAAACTAAACAGGAGGAACGTGAGCAGATGTCAACGGAGAATGGGCTTGGCTGCGATGCCAAGAAATTTGATGCTGCGGGGCGCACTTGAGTGTAAACATGAGCAGAAACGCCTCGCAGTAGACCTCACTTCAAACCACTGGGCTACCTCTTGCCACTGATGTTGACGTGTCACCACTGGGAAGAACCTCCTCCCGCAATGACCATCCATCATAAGTGTGACGGAGCCAACACTGACCCTCCCCAACGCTGAAACGTACCAGCCAATAAATGTAATCTCGCCACCTCCACCAAAAACGCTGTGCTATGCAGTAAAGATTCAATGCTGAATGGCAGTGTGCATAAGCCAAACTGGTCGATAGCATGTGTGCTACATAAATTGGCGGAGTTGGGGTTGGTCACAGTCTTGCAGGGCATGGGTCAATGGGACCCAAAAGTGTCTAAGAACAGGGATGTGTCAAACGCACACAACTGGGTTTGCCTACATCCCTATAAAGAAGGAGCTATTAGCCTACAGTCATAAATCAAAGTCTAAAGAGAACTGACTCAGGTCAACGTGGTGGACACTGTTACAAACCCAAGTCTTTGAGCAGACACCAGGGATCAATAAATGAATGAAGAAAATTACATTAACATAGGGCGTCTGCAGGACCGCTCCCTGAATTAATCTACCAACTTTGCCAATTAGTGGCTACTGATACCTCCAAAGGCAGTCATTTTGATGCTTGTTCTGACGTCCTGTTGGCACGGATCAACAGCCATGAAGCGGAAGAGGGATGAGGAGGTGTCGACCTACCGTGGCCCCCGCGCGTGAGAAAGGGCATCCTGTTGATAGAGATGGGCACGGTGCCATGCTTGCTGTGGAAGTGGTGGACATGGTGCGTGGTGCTGAGGCTGGAGGAGACACTGGCAGCCTCGGATGCCTGGGGGAAGGCCAGCAGCGCCGCGGACAGGGCCAGCCGCCACCAGTGGGCCAGTCCAAAGAGGGGGGCCAGCGAGAGTCCACCAGTGGGCTGCAGTGGGACCCCCGGGCTCCCCTCCTTCAGACAGCAGGCACAGGAAAATGACATCTCACAAAGCTCCTGTGCCCATAATCACCAGGTTTCCTCAGAGGGGCAAAAATAGAAAAAAAGGGATACAGAAAAACCAAGATGATGATCCACAAAAATGTTGGAAAATAAAAATCCTTCCAAAAATAAGATCGGAAATATTAAAAATGCTGAATTTTCCGTTGAATAAAGTGAAATCCTCAATATAGCGTAGCCTTTTCCCAAGGAAATCTTCTGTGACAAATATATTCAGTAGCTCCACGAGAAAAATAAAATGAAACCGAAAAATAAAACTCCTGAAAAATGATAAATGGATACCCCAAATAAGCAGATGAGAACAAAACAAATCTGCTAACAAAACAAATTAAAGCCAACAAATAAATGCAATACAGTAAAATAACAAAAAAAATGTATAAATGTCAATGCACGTATAAAAAGACAGCAAATATTTTCCCTCAAACGATGACAACAATCCGAATGGATTCACTGCAGAGAGAAGATACTCTGCAATGCTATGATGGTTATTTACAGTGCCTTGGCCCTCAGAAACAGCAGCACTGTTGAACGAGGAGACACGAGACACATCTTGGCAGGATTATTTCTTACACCCTGAAAGAGCGGGGGGGGGAAACACTCAAGAGAGGAACAGCCCCTGACCGATGAGGGTACCGCTCGCGCCGGTTGCCGTAGTTTGAAATCTCTGGAGTGATGCTAGAGAAAAAACAACAAAACACTCTGCAAACGGCACGGTAGGAGCAGAAAGAAAAAGCAAGAACGAACCAACGGGTGAAATCCAAAAACTCCTCTCTTCCCCCCAGACGCGCGGGGCTGCCCCTCTCTCACCTCCCGCGAGCCGAGACGCTGGGCAGAGCGGCAGGCGACGGAGCATCCGAGAGGTCCCTGCGCGAACGGTGCTCTCCCTCAGCTGCTTGCATTGATTACCATTGCCCTTCGCCCTCCCCCTCTCTGCCTGTGAAACGGAGAGCTGCCTCAGCCTGTGAATCCCCAGGTGCCGGTCTGGAAAGGTGGCGACGGAGATGATGACGGTGTTTGCCGTGGACAGCTGGCTCGCTGGCACCGGACAGGGAGCCACAGATCATGCTAATTGAGTCGGAAGCGAAAAACGGCGGGCCGTGTTCTCACCGCGATGCGCTCCCAGCCACGGAATAGCGAGCACACAGAGGCAGAGCTCCAGCGGGACGCGAGGTGAGACGTGTGGATGTGTTCTGCTGCTTTGAAAACACAGCCGGAGAATGTGATAGATAGAAAGCCAGAGAGAGAGGGAGGGAGCGAGAGAGAGAGAGGGAGCGAGAGAGAGAGAGGGAGCGAGAGAGAGGGGGAGGAGGTGGGAGGGAGGGAGGAGGAAGAGGGAGGGAGGGAGGAAAGGGCGGTGGATAAGCAAGCAGAGGCACACTCACACACACACACACTCACACACAAACTCACACACACTCACACACAAACACACACACACACAAACTCACACACACTCACACACAAACACACACACACACAAACACACACACTCACACACACAAATGCCTCAAATTGCAGCAAAAGGTAAGGCTTACAATCCACAAAACAACAGCTAACTTGAGTAGATCCTGCAGAATAACTAGAAGTGAGAATGGATATGAACGTGGGAAATGGGGAGTGTTTGAGCATCTCTGCATGTGGGGAACTCTTCCTTGAGAGGGGGGAGACGGATGGAGAAGTATAAGCCTCAAAATGACTGCCTCTGGAGACATTCTGGTAATTGCAACTGCCTGGCAATGCAAACATTCAAGCACACACATGCATGTACACACACACACACACACACACACACACCCAAGTTGAGGAGAGAATTAAGGATAGCAACGATCCTTCTAGTCAAAATAAACGAGGCACCCTTTTTTGTCTTCATTCATATAATAGCATGTGTCTCGTCCTTCTCTCCCATCTATTTTATTCTTCTTTATCTCCTACTCAGAGCAAGCTCTGCTGCATCTCTCCCTACGCTTCATTTATTTCTCCTCAATCCTCTCCAAATCCCGCCTTTTGCACAGATTTTTTTCTCTCTCTGCATTTTAGGAGCTTAATAGTTTTCAGAGTGGGCTTCTCATAAGGGGTGGTGGAGAGGGTGGACAGGTGAGGAAGAGGGGGCTTGGCATCTTCTGGGAAAGTCGCTGACGGTACAAAATCACCCCCACCAGAGGAGAGAGAGAGCGATGGAGAACATGAGACAGAGACAGAGAGTTGGGGGGGAGAAAGAGAGAGCGATGGCGAGAGATTGCATATCAGATAAATCACGGCTGATAGAGATCTCAGTTGGGACCGCCTTGCCAGTTGAAAAGACAGCGTTGAAAAATAGGAAAAGTTGCGAAAATCGCTGGCATCACGTTGCTTGTAACAAGAGGAAGGGAGCAGCCCATTAGTCAGAGAAAGAGTCGGCTCACTGGTTTAAAAGCAGGTTCACAGAACCACAAGGGCTCCCAGCCGACATAGACCATGCAACCGACACATCCAGGGAAGGCCCAAACTTGGGGATTGATTTACATTTTTCATATAATTCACCGTGTTTGTTCTCCTCTTCACCTGATGAGCCCTTTCCCCAACTCCACATGCTTGGAGGAATCTGGGCAAGTCAGACTGGATTTTAATTAATCAAGCAACCATTCAACAGCAATGAGACACCGAGCTCATCATACAACCATTCCTCAACAGTGAGATACTGAACTCCTCACATAAATGTTCCTCAATGGTGAGATTCTCGTACAAACGTTCCTCAACATTGAGGCACAGAGCTTATCAAACCAAAGTTCCTCAACAGTGAGATACAGAGCTTCACATAGGAACATTTCTCAACAAGAGAGATACTGAGCTCCTCATGCAAACGTTCCTCAACAGTGAGATATTGAGTCCTTATGCAAATGTTCCTCAACAGTGAGATACAGAGGTTCTCAAACCAAAGTTATTCAACAGTGAGATATGGTGCTCCAAATTCAAACATCAATCAACAATGAGATATGGAGCTTCTCAAACAACCATTCCTAAACTTTTATACAGATACAAAACATGCAGATGAGTTTTCCTTCAACTGTTCATTAACAGAGATGCAGAGCTCCTCATACAAATGATATTTAACAGTGAGACATACATATATAAAAGTAAATATCCTCATTTGGATATGTTAAGTAGAAAAAATTAGTGTAAAATTGTAAAGCCTGATCCCTAGTTTTGAAGCGAATCGACAAGTAACACCATTCACAGCTGCCTTGGGGGATTACCTGAAGTAAAGGCCAAAAAAACATAGAACATTCAGGGAAAGACCAAATTTATCCCACATACTGGAAAAGCGTGGAGCACCATTTGACTTTAACTTATTCCCAGTAGACAACTCTGGTTTTATTGTATTAAATTAAAGAGTGGTTAGAAGTGCGGTTAGGGTAAAATGAAGTGGGATTATGTTTCAAGTGTGAAAGGAACTAACTAACTAACCTCTCTTCACCAGTTAATCCACCCTTGTATGGAAAAATGGACCGCTCCAATAGGCAGTCAGTCACATGGTCACGGCTTGCTAGGTGAAGCAGGCAAACAGGAATCAAGGCATTCAGTTATTGTTCGATAGAACAATAGAATAAGCAAAAAAAATTCTTTTTAAGTAATCTTTATTAGGGTGTGAAAAGATACTAGATGAAACTAGATGAATAGAAAACAATAGTGAGGAATACCTGGGGTTGAAGGTGGAGGGTAGTTTGCATTGTGGCAGTCAGGTCATTTAGGATACCTGCTCCTACGTTTTCAAAACATAACTGTATGTAACTAGTGACCAAAGTGACTTTGAGTGGGGTATGACTACTGCTGTCTGGCCGCTGGGTTCAGGATCTCAGAAACGCCCACCCTCCTAGGCTTTTCAGGCTCAGTGGTGTCTAAGGTTTACCAAGAATTGTAAATAAAATAAAAAGCATCCAGTCAGTGGCAGTCCTGTGGGCAAAAACAGCTGCAGGATGGACAGGTTGAAGGAAAATCGTGCAAATAACGGTGCAGTACCATAGTGGTGTGCAGAACAGCATCTCGGAATGCACAATTTGTGGGTTCTCGTCATGTATGGGCTAGTGCAGTAGATGTTCAAACAAGGTTCAGCTAAAAACAAGCAGAAGTAACTTTAGTGGGCACACTATCGCCAAAGAATTGTCAAGTCCAATAAATCCCAGTTCCTGTTGTATCACGCCGATGACATGGATATGGCATAAGCAGCTTCTATAGACCCATCCTGCCTGGTGTTAACGGTACAGCCTGGTGGTGGCAGTGGTGGTATGGCGTGGGGAATGTTTTCCTGGGACATGTCTGGTCCCTTGATACCGTTTGAGCAATTTCTGAAAGCCACACCATAAAAATTGTTGCTGACCAGATGTATCTATGTTGCAGTTTATCCTTCCTCACATGGATCTTTCCAGCAGGACAATGAACCATATCATAAAGCGCATATTGTCAGAATGGTTCCAAGGACATGCCAATGAGTTCAGTTGAGCGGCCTGCACAGCCACCAGACCTCAACACCTGGGATGAGAGGGAGCAAGCTGCTTGCATCATCACCTTGTAGAGTCCATGCCACAGAATAAGAATGCAGGCTGTTATGGAGGCAAAGGGGGGTCAGGAGTGGTACTGGATGGGTGTAGCTAAAAAATTGGCCACTGAGTGTATATATAATGTGACTATCAGAAATACCCAACCCCTTGGACTTTTCCACATTTTGTTATGCTACAATATAAAATCAAAATCAAACCACATAATGTGAATAAAAATCGCAATATTTTAAAAATTGGTAACAAATATAATGCAGAAAATAATTGATTGCATAATTGATTTGTCATCTTGGCTGAAGAAGAGAAACATTCTGTTAGTGATTTTATATCATCATCCCTGTTTTTTCTGTGTGCACAATGACTATTGCTAATTTGTTTCATATTCTACCGGTCGCACACTAAACTAAACAAGTTAGTCAAAGAGACAGGTGATTCTGCAGAAAACAGAGAAGAAACCTGCTGTGCACACCTGGGCATTAACCAAAGTAAAACAAAATCATGGACAAAAGCATGCTGGCCATTGTAGCCCCTCAAAACAAATCTGTCCCTTTTGTATGTGTTTATTAATCTGCACTAGGATTCCTGAAATTCTGAAAGAATACCTGGGGTTGGACAGTAGCTTGTGTTGTCGTGGTCGGGTTATTTGGGATGCCTACTTCAAAGCATTGCAGTTATGGAATAAAGGGTCTAAGATGCTCTGGTTTGTTTTGTTGTAGTTAGGGTTGCATTGCTATTATACATAAAGCAAAGGAGGCCTCATTGCCAGTAACTAGACCTTCTCTGGCGCCACCACTAGGTGGAGATTTTAGGGCAGAAGCTCCCACCTGCAGCCAGGTCTGGCACCAGTACCCAAGCCTAAGCCCACCCAATTCGCCCATCAGGCCATCTGATAATTTTTAATTATCCCACTAAAATTGAATAACCAAACCATTTTGACACCCTCAAGTTGCTATGAAACATGAATAAAAAAATTCAAGTATGTCCTATCAAAAATGGACTGAACCAACCTCTAGGGCCTGTAGAATAGGCTACAATTTTTATCTGAACTCAATCGACACTTTCCTATCCGCGCTGAGGCTAGGCTACGTGTAAAGCTAGATCTCATTAATTCATTGAACAAATCTATTAATTAAACCAAGCAAAATCAAATCACCTCTGTCATATGATTACTTCGTTTGACTCCCTCAGAGGCAGTCCATACACAACGATGACCAACATTTCAGGCCCAGCTTCTGATCTATCCTCAGCGTGCTACCAAACCACTGTTTGTAAGGCAAAATCAGATGACTTCTGTATTATAAGCCTACTAAATTTGTGAACATTATGTAGAGAACAGGGTTCTATCAAGACGGTAGCTTTATTCTTTTGAATAGTCTAATCCTCATGCAGACACTTTTCTGATCAAGCTTCTTTGTCAGAGAATCTCAAACAGAGAGCACCATTGCAGCATACAGAATATGAGTGGAAAAAACTCCAGCGAAAGAGTTCGCGCTGAAACGTCAGTGACGGTAATTCAGGACCCGTATCTACTATGTTATTACTGACCCACTAACTCATTTGTCCGGCCCAGTCAATATTGAAATTCTGGAACCCCCACTGCCTGTGGTCCAAGTGCACCCATTCAAACAGATCGTCAATTACGAAACGAATGCGAGCGGGAAAGGGCTAATTGTTTAGCTCAACTCAACCAGAAACAATCTGTGCCCTGTGTCTAAACAGGAGGATGTGCATCAGTTATCATTTGCAAGGCTGATTTCTAAGGTAAGGAGTGAGTTTAAGTGACCTACCTAACTGAAGTGACAGGAAATCCACATTGGATTGTCCTTTTAACTATAAGTATTTTATTAGCTGATGATGAAAAACTTTTGAAGGGGCTCCCCTGAAGGACCAGATTGTGTTGATTTTGGCAATGAGACCAAGCAGAGCTGAACCCCCCCCACCGATTTATCTTCCATAAATGATGCAAAGGATAACTATCCAAAAGAACCTAATGTGATAAATAAAGCCATGTTCGATATAGGTTAATGTTCAATATAAAAGGATACCAATATCGACTACAGGTGAGTTCATATTCAAAGCTGCTACATCAAGATTAATGAAAGAAACACGATCAACTCTGTATTCTTAAACAATTGGTCTGGGAACAACAACATTTTCATACGTAGCTGCAGTACTTTTAGACATATGACTGTGGCATAGAGTGTTTTACAGATGGGGTCACATGAATCTGATTCCATGAGTTCTCAAGGTCCACACATGAATAATGAATAAGATCTTATCATGTGTCCTCTGTGTCTGAGACCGATCATCAGTGGCGGGTATAATAAATGCATGAACGGACTGAGCATTAAGAAACCCACATGTTACCGGAGAGGGCTAAACTGAACACATGTTATGAGAACCATGCAGTACTAATAAGTCATTTTATTTTAATGAGGAGTATTCAATCCATCCACTGAGTGGAGACTATCTATAGTCAAGGACCACTTTTTGAAAGCAGGTCAATTTAGTTTTCAAACTGCACATAGAATGCAGTGTTATGTTATTTCCGTCTACGTTCAAGTTAACTCTTCCAAACGGAGAAATTATGTAGGGAAAGATTCTTTCTTAGCACATTATATTTGGAGTCACGGATCCTTTACAGACCTTTATCACAGTTCAGGTGTCCCACCTTTCATCCCCTCAGTAGGATCTACAGGCCTCTATCACAATTCAGGTGTCCCACCTTTCATCCCCTCAGTGGA
>JAOVYW010000038.1:4247273-4263373 GCA_025775045.1 Hiodon tergisus | reverse complement strand
GTGCGGGTGTGTGTCTGTGCATGTCCGTGCGGGTGTGTGTCTGTGCATGTCCGTGCGGGTGTGTGTCTGTGCATGTCCGTGTGGGTGTGTGTCTGTGCAGGTGTCTGTCTGTGCATGTCCGTGCAGGTGTGTGTCTGTGCATGTCCGTGCAGGTGTGTGTCTGTACAGGTGTCTGTCTGTGCATGTCCGTGCAGGTGTCTGTCTGTGCATGTCCGTGCGGGTGTGTGTCTGTGCATGTCTGTGCGGGTGTGTGTCTGTGCATGTCCGTGCGGGTGTGTGTCTGTGCATGTCCGTGCGGGTGTGTGTCTGTGCATGTCCGTGCAGGTGTGTGTCTGTACAGGTGTCTGTCTGTGCATGTCCGTGCGGGTGTGTGTCTGTGCATGTCCATGCGGGTGTGTGTCTGTGTATGTCTGTACAGGTGTGTGTCTGTGCATGTCCGTGCGGGTGTGTGTCTGTGCATGTCCGTGCAGGCGTGTGTCTGTACAGGTGTCTGTCTGTGCATGTCCGTGCGGGTGTGTGTCTGTGCATGTCCGTGCGGGTGTGTGTCTGTGGCACCACTGTGTGCATCTCTGAGCCATGCACGAAGTGGCGCTGTCACCTCGTTCTTTTCCAAGCTGCACTCCTCCATCATCTTGTCCCCCTGCTCCTGAAAGGTGATGATGATGAGGGCCACAAAAATGTTGACGAAGAAGAAAGGGAAGACCACAAAGTAGACAACATAGAAGATGGACATCTCCATGCGGTTCCCCCGGCTCGGGCCCCGGTCCTCCTCCGTCACATCCACCGAGTGCTGCAGGACCCTGGAGGGCGGGAGGAGGGAGAAGCCATTTGTCACCGTGTATTCAAACACACAGTCAGATCTAGTCAGAACTTATCTTATCTGCCTTGAGCAAGATCAATGTTTCACAACATAAGAAGCATTCTCAAACGGATTTTGTTTACATCCTTGTTGCCAGCAGCATATTTATATTTATGCATTAGAAATAGAAGATTAAACGCAAATAGATAATGATATAATAGAGGATATATGTATGTACAGTATGTGGTTCCGGCTTTCCTTCTCTCCCGTGAAAGAACGTGAGTGTGTCACTCACTGTGGCCAGCCCTCTCCGGTAGACACGGTGAACAGGGTGAGCAGTGCCCACACGATGTTGTCGTAGTGAAACTCGTGCCTCCTCCACTCCCTCTTCCTTACTTCCTTCTTGTCCTTCTCGTAGTCGATGTAATACCCCCTACACGGCGCAGAAATATCCAGGAGCAGATAAAAACCAAACGGCAGCGACTGCAGCTAAATACGACTTCAATTTATTCGCTTAGCGTACGCCATAATCCAGAAGGATCTACACTGCTTGTCATTATATAATTTACTCATTCAAACAGCTTGACACGTATTGAAGAAGTTCAGGTTAAGGACCTTGCTCATAGGCACATGGGCAGTGCCTTTGTATTTTAACCACTACGCCACCTACTGTCCTACTCCTGGAATGAAAATAACAGTATTCAGTAAAGTAACGTAAAGTAAAGTAAAGATGAAGAGCACGTTTTGGCATGAACGTACTGGCACTCTTTCTGTGTGTCTTTAGAGCCGTCTGTGCAGTAGAAGAACTTCCCCTTGAACAGTTGCACGGCAATAACAGCGAAGATGAACATGAAGAGCTTGTAGACGATGAGGATGTTGAAGACGTTCTTGAGGGAGGTTACCACGCAGTCGAACACAGCCTGTATTGAGAGAAAAAGGCGAGGCAAAAAGGAGAGCGAGGTAAAGGGAGAGAAGCGGGCACAGAGTTGTACAAAGGTTTTCTAATTGCGCAAGCCATTCACGAGAGAGCTAGGAGCCTCCGCGAGGGTAAACCTCTCAGAAGGTTCCGCAGCCCGCCTGCATCAGTTAAAGCGACAGCAACTGCGACCAGTTCTCCAGTTCTCCATATTGCTGACAAATATTTGTCTTCCCACTCGCTTCCATTTTTAGCTTTGTGATGGAAACCAAACTTTTTTATTTATTTATATTTAACCCACAATGATTGGCGCTCAAAGACTATTGGGGAAGCAAATACTCCTCAAGATACTGCAGACGTGCATGGGAGCTGGAGGGCTTGCATTGGACGAGGGATTTAAAGGGGTAAACAAATTTACGCTTGGCCAACCCTCAAAACAAATCTCTGCAAAGGATTCAATTTATAGACACAAGTCTGTCTCCAAAGTCAAAAGCTGAAGGAGCCTTGTAGCTGCAACTAGCAAATAATGTACAGTTAACGCACAAGACCAGGTGTAGACGGAATCACCAGTACAAATGTAATGGTTTTCAATCACGGCGGTGGAATCGCTAACTGACTTAGAAGCAGACCACGTGAAAACAGAACATATATCCAGGATCCAAATCTGCGATCAAGTCTCTCCATCGAGCTAGACCAGAACCCAGAACGCTGGCAGACACAGATTCAGGCACCTTGAGCTTGGGAAGTCTCTTTATGGTCTTAAGGGGGCGCAGCACCCTGAGGACGCGCAGGGACTTGATGGTCTTGATGTCCCGGCCTTTGTTGTTCCTGAGAGGGCACAAAGCAGGCGTTCAACCCTGGCCTTACTCTGCCTTGCGGCAGCACAGGCCCATTCACTGAATTTTGCTGTTAAATGTGGCGATGAGCATTTCTTCCACAACATGGGCCCTCGAAAAAACTAAATAAACTGGGTAGATTGCATGAGGCATGGGTTAACAGAGATGTAGTAACTACAGATAACTTAATGGTTCATAAATCTAAGACCTGTACATAACACCTAATCCACGTGTAGCCTCAGATTTTGGTAGGAAATGTAATACAAGTTATTCACCTTTGGCTGTTTTTTTTAACCCATACTAGCTGTATCAGTTTATTGTAAAAATGAACACAAATTGAACACACACACACACACACACACACACACACACATACACCACGTTGAGTCATGTTAAGTATAAAGTGAAAATATTAGTATTTTTTACCCCATCACATTCCTGGCAGCCCCACAGGGACACAATCCACAGGAAAAACATAAAAACAGAAGCATAGAGAAACACTGAATAGGCACATCCCAGGATAAACACCTACACCCACAACAGAGAAAAAAAACGCACAGTTGCCTGGTAATGTCATAGATTCAGTCTCGGGTCTAACCTTGAAAGATCAACACTCCTGCTAGATATGTCTTGTAACCGTTGAGTTATAAATGAGAAACATGCTTGCCAATCTACGCCTTATAGGTGTCTGAAATCACCAGAGCGCCTACGTAATGGTATTATTGTCGCTAGAAGATTTACGTGGCAATGTGACACACAGTTTGGGGGTAATCGCTGGGTGTGCAAGCACGTGCAAGCCGGTGCAACTCAGCGACCATCTTTTCAGATCTGCGAGGGTCTGTCTGTCTGTCGGTCGGTCGGTCGGCGGGTGCTCCTGGACTTACGTCAGCGCGAAAGCGATCAGAGCGCCCACCACCACGATGAAGTCCAGGATGTTCCACAGGTCGCGGAAGTAGGAGCCGTCATGCAGGATCAAGCCCTGGTCAATCATCTGCGGAGCGCACAAACCGCTGCCTGACACTTTCCAGCTTTCAACATCCGCTGCCAGTCACAAACTCCTGGGCTGGCTGCTGGTAGCCGATACCGGCTAGGTCGCTAGCCTTCCTGTGCTGGTCGTAACAGCCGACCTTTCATACATTCACAACCAACACTTCCTCTTATTCATTTCACAAAGTTGCGGTTGTCAGAAAGGTGAGCCTGCTCAAGCAGTAAGACACTTGTTGTACACGCTTGTAGGCACCGTGATGCAGAGAACCTTTCCCAATTAGCGTCAGCGCGATTACACTAACCTTAATTATCATTTCAAAGGTGAAGACTCCTGTGAAGACGTAGTCAAAGTAACGGAGGACCTACAAAACAAAAATGACATGATGCATTCAGACAAATGAATGCAGTCGTGTCCCAAATTAACTGCCATTCTCCAGCAGCTATCAGGCCAAGCCTCTCAGTCTCAGTCAGTTATTGTGTCTATCCCAACCTCTCCTGATTGTATCCCCCCGCTAATTAAATATGTCACATTGGCTTGTTATTAACACCCCCCGAGATCTGCCTCGATCTCCCATGTGGATTGCTATCGACGTGGCAGGGGACATTAACAAAGCGATTTGCAGAAGAGCAAATCGAGGCTTTTTTAGGAACCCAGAGTGGTTTCACGCATGACATTACCCGTTGAAAGTCATTCTGATCCAGGCGCTGCAGTTTTCTTCATCTCGTATCATTACCTCAGAAGATTCCTCTTGGTCTGAAGGCCGCTTAGAAGCAAGTGCTAGTGAAGGTACCAGTTAATAATGGCCTGATGTTTTCTGATCTCAGAAAATCTCAGAATCTCACAAGCAGAACCGTGGACCTGCTAAGTGTTAGCATCGCTGTGTGTGTAGTGTGTATCTAGGACATGAGATGAAGGAACCCCTGGCAGCTCTCACTTTGTTCCACTCTGAGTCGGTGGAAACGGGGTCTTCTGCAGCCAGAGCGATGCTGCTGGCTACGATCACCAGGAGGATGGACATCTCAAAGTAGCGCAGGTTCACCACGTAGTGACAAACCCTTCTGATCCTGGGAAAGGGCAGGAGAGATCACGTCAGCTGCTAATGTGCTAATGTGTCTAATGAACTGAAAGTGAACAATTCTCAGTTATTAAGGAGGGAATCATATTACTTTTTTTTTTTAAAGGAATTAAAAGCAAATTCACTGTAAAAAGAATCAGAGGACATAAGTTTAAATATGTATGAGATGTCCACAGATCCTAGAGTGTGAAAATGTTCGTTTCTCTAAGAGGGTGCATTATTGGCTACACGTAGGGTTTTTGTTAACACACTTACGGATTGGTAGCCTTGAAGAGGAACATGCTGTCAGGAGGCCCAGCTACGGGTGGGACTTTGGTTTCCACCTCCTCTTCCTCCTCCTCCTCTTCCTCCTTCTCCTTCTCATTCTCCGTCTCTGGCTTTGCTGCCATCACGTCCTTACTGTTGGCTACAAAACACAGCATCTGACGCATGTAACCAACCGCACCCACGACACACGGTCACGGTTGTCATCTGCCTGCCCCCCTGTCGTCCTGGGATACAAAAACTCAGCTTCTGTGGGCGATGGCTCTCAAAGTGAGGAGATCTCACTGTTCACACAAAATTCAGGCATAATGACTCGGAAAACCTACAGGCTACCGGACGGTTCTCCGCATGGGCTGAACAGGCCAAAATAAAGAAAGGACAGGCGGGTTGTTTAAAACATTTGATGGAGTTGGGCGACTGTGAATATTATCAGAACTGCTGCTTTGCTGTTCCGTCCTGGTGATTTTCAGCACTTAATGCATTCTCGTTATATTCCTCGATCGGAGTCCTCTGTGTGAGATGGGCTGCATAATTAGCATTAGTGGTGTGATGTCGTGTGCGTAACACATTCCATTTGGCCGGCGTCAACCGGGTTGGTCTTGTGTACCTGTTATAGGGGTAAGCTCCAGCAAGGACTGGACGCCCGTCACCTCGATCACAATGCTGGTGCTCAGTTCAGATTTCTGGCGGTTCAGGGAGGCGGGGTTGTTCTCACTGTCACTCACACCCCCGGTGATGTCGGGGACTGCCAGGACAGTCTCCTCGGGGAGCTCCAGGGTAGGCGCCTCCACTGGCAAGCTCTCCTGGAACTTCTCCTCTTGAAGCATGGGGCTGGTCTCAGGGAGCTCCGGGAATACAGGAAATTCCAGAGGTGTGCCATTTGTCCTGTAAAAGGAAGGAATTTGCAGGAGGGGATGGGATTTCTCGGCTTTGAGAGTGTTCTGGGTTCTGGGTTATCTCACCTGTGTGGATCCAGGACCTTCTCTGTGAGGGAGGTTTCTCCCTCCTCCTTGGTCTTTCCCATGTCTGCCTCTTTTTCCTCCCTCTCCTCGATGGGCTTCCTCTCCAGGCTGGCGGACTGGTTACTCTCCCTGTGCGGGTCCCGGCTCCGGATGTCGGGTCGGGGCTCCCGGTGACGGTGCCTCCTGTGGCGGGCCCCGTCTTCTGGCGCCAAGGTATTCCCCGGGGGCGGGCGGATCTTGCGAGCCACCCGCTGCCTCCTCTCCCCGCTCTGCCGGGGGCACCTCCAGTCGTCGTGGGACAGACGGCCGCGCCCGCTGATGCCCAGCCTCTCCTCAGAACCCGGCAGCGGCAGCTGCTTGTTAGGCAGGGGCTGGGCCACGGACATGGGCGGCTCGGGCAGCGGCATTACGATGGACATGGGCGGTTCGGGCAGGGGGTCAGACATGGGTGGCTCGGGCAGCGGCATGGCGATGGAGACGGGCGACTCGGGGAGGGGCATGATGACGGACACCGGTGACTCGGGCAGGCGTCTCAGGCTGCCGGCCGACCCGTGGCCGGCCCGGCGCTGGTGGTGGCAGCTGGAGGGCGGGTCCTGGTCCTCGCCGGGGCTGCTGAAGAGGACCTCGCGGCTGGACATCTGACGCCGCTTCCGCAGCTGGCTGGTCCTCTGCTCCCACACCGACATGCTCATTCTCTTCCTCCGCTCCCTCCTGGTCATGAAAGAGTTAGCGGGGTTGAACTGCTGTTCCTCAGCCTCCTCCGGCACGTTCTCTGCCTCCGCCTCAGCGATGTAGGCCGGCCGGCTCCTGTGTATGGCCCTTTTCCTGTAAAGATACGGCCTCCTCCTCCTGCTGGAATAAGAGAAACACAAACGCTGTCAGGAGCGGTCGCAGGTGGAACATAAACATCATATTAATCGCTGCTTCAAACTCAAAAATGCATTTCTACTTTCCTTGCTGTTTACTCTAGTACAAATGTTTGTGAGATGAAGATAAAACGCTTATCAAACATTGGTACGAGAGTGTTTGAAAAATGGACATCGGTTCTGATTTTCAAAGCTTGGTAAATAATGAAAAAATTATAAAAATGCATCTAGTCGTAAAAAAAAGAAATCTTCACTAAAAACAAAAAAGACACAATAGGGATGTAATCGAAGTAGAGAATAATTAAAAGGTCATGTAACTGGGTAAGCAGACATTTCTGGTAGCTAAATTGGGCCGGGCAGAAAAGGTTTACCTAGTTAAGAAAATCAGGCAGGTTGAGTGAGAATAGAAGGGAGCAGACTGCAGTACTTACTCGTACTTGTACTCTTGTGTAGTCCGTGTAATCAATGAGCGATTGGTTGAAAACAAGACATTAGTGTATTTGTGAACAGACACAACAATCCTTGCGACAGAGTCCAAAACACGGCTTAAGACAAAGTGAAAGTGCTTGACGGCACGGGAGGATTTCTCAGAACGAGTAGTCACAAGTGGGACAATTTATTTTTAAATTTAGCTGGGCCTTTTCTCTGGCTTTACCGTTGTAATTCTAAGGGATGACTGCATAGAGATCAGTCAAGGAATCCCGTGGTACCCGAATGTCATGATTTTGAGAGTTGTGGGCAGGGCTTTCCAAAGCCAACTATGAAAATGTTTTGGTCTGTGTCGGGCAGCAGGCAAAGCGTCACATGGGAACAAAATGGCTGCAGTCTTACATCAGAGCAAAAACAACAGGTGCAACACACGATATTCAGAGGGTTTTGAAATGTCAAGACTTTTTGGGGTATGAGACAGTAATAAAACACATATAAATGATGTTCATTCGTGAGGTTCAAAGCACCAGGTGTTTATCCCTCCAAAACGTCCCTTTAACACTTCCCTCGTTGGTTTTTCCCCTTCCGGGGAGACATTGTTAACGGCCATGCCAAACAGGTGCATGCGCTGACTAGCATGTCAATGGCGGGTTAATAGAGAACTGACTAACATTACCCAGCATGCTTCACTGTGCAGATCTCCAGCTCTTCAACTTCAACTCTGTGCGACGGCATGCTGCTTCCAGTAATCACTCTTTACACCAGTACCATTTCCCAAACCCATGCCAAAGCCATTCAGACATTACTGGAAGATACCATACAGTCACATTTTTTTACCGATATGTTGTTTGGGCTCAAGTACTAAAGTGACTGCACACCCAGAATGCACTTTTTCAGGAATATAATAAGATATCCTTCAGGAAATTGCTACGTTAAAAACAGCATCCTTGGTATTATTTTATTTATATTCAATTTGGACCTTATACATGAATTTGTCTTTTGGATCGAAATGTAGGACAGTGCACTGATAATACTACAGCACCGATCCGACACAAAGAGGTTTGTGATTATCGGAAAACAAAAATTCAACAGTTTGGAATATCACGTTCCAACGCTGTAGTTTCTGCCAAACAAGTATCATTGGAAACTGGGCCTCGTCAGGCTGTGTGTCCACTTTCGACCAACCAAAAACATTTAAACACATTTTGGCGGAACCGCGGTTGTTACCTTGCCTATACTTACCATGGCGCACCAAAAAGCCATGAGGTCCGCCAACATATTAAACAGCCCGCAGGTCAAGGTGTCACGCAATACTCTAATAAGCATTAATGTCCACGAACCTGACATGCATACTATCTGAACTCAGAGGTCCATCATGCCAGCTCATGCAGTAACATGCCCCACAAGAATCTTGGCATTCTGTGTCTGTTTCTATAACCACCTTTTTTCATACTGACTGCTGTATGGGTGAACTGCGTGTTCTAGCGATAAGATGGTGGGGTTTGAATCCGGAACCAGCCTTTCTTAAACAGGGCGGGTGGCTTGCAGCTTCGACCCAAACCAGCATCGGCACTGCAGTGAGAACACTGTGCTGGTGTTAAAGCGTAGCCGTTCACACTGGCCCATACACAGGACACAGCTATTAAACTCCCCCAAATCACCTGAATACCTGCGGTATGATATTGCGTCAGTAATGATACTGTAATAATGACCACTGAAAATGCATTATATAGATCTGAAAATATTTTTAATGAATTATATCGTGAAAATAACTAAAGGAGAATTAAAGGATCTTTAAAAAAAAAAAATTCTAATACAGAAAGTATTTTTTATACAGGTATTAGCTATTTTTCATGCCATGTGGACACTAATGGTAAATTTGTTAGGGTTTTATTTGTCAAATAACCTATTAACCTGCGATGGAAACCTGATCTCAGTCTTTTTAAATGCATTTAAACTAGATTTACTTTGAGTTCCGTTACTTCTGAAATCTCTTCTTTTCTTTACCCAGTTGGAGTAGTAGGAACCAAATTGTTGGCTCACATGTCTATGATGATTATCTTCATAAAAGACTCTCAGCACTATTTTATATGCATATGTTGCTTCAGGTTAAACCTCAAATTGGCAGGAGACTGTTTATATATACCACTGTCTTGTCAGCCTCAGTCTTCCCTTTTTTTTGTAACCTCATGTAAATACGTTTTTTTGACAAAGCAAGAAATATGTAGAATGATTGGAATGATATTACAGTAAACTTGAATTCAATTCACATGGGTTTAAAAGAGGTTTAAAATATTTGAAACAGTAACCAACCATCAACTTAAAGTGGGCCCAGTTTAAGGATAATAATAATAATAGCCTTTCTAAGGACCTAGGCCTTTCAATGATATCAGAATTGCTACTGCCTCCAACAGATGAGACCAGGGTCCTACACTTGCCGTGGTGGGCGGAGCCCTTGGGAATGCTAAAACTTGAAAACAATACACGCTTTCTAGAGCAGGGTTTTTACACAGAAAGCTGGCCTTAAAATGACCTGCTTTTCACCCAGCTCATTTGCACCTATTAATTGGAGACAGAGACACAAAGACTTTCCTAAAACTATTAATCTTGCTCTGACAGTCTGTTGAAGTTAGGTTAAATAAGTAATGTTTAATAAATGTTTAACGAATTGCTATTTTGGTTTTGTGCTTGAAGGCCATTTTTATACCATTGATTAGCATTGCCGGGTACTTTCTTGAGTGTCTGCTAATGGTGCAGACAGTCAGGGGCCTCACAGGCTCATTGTGCAGACAGGAATTCACAGTAAACCAATGGGATCAGACATAATAGACCTCAATCGTACCTGAAAGCGCACAGATTTCACCACTTGAGGGAGTACACTGACACGTGGAGAAAACTGTAAGATTTCATAAAATCTTTTATATTAATGAATAATTAATCATTTCAGGATTTTCAGAAACCAAACTGATCCCGAACGATCAAATTAATATGAAATTTAAATAGATCTCTAGTACATTATTAAATATTATGGATCACAGCAGAAACATTTTAAATGTTAAATGGTTAAATTTCATTAGAGAACATCTAAGTCAGTTTTAGTTTTAGTAATTTGGTTATTTGATCAATTTGATGTTATACTGCTACAATTAATTATGACACTAACATTTTAATTAGCGACTGCATTAAATAACGAGCTCCGGGTGAAGTGGCTTTCTATCAATTTAATGATTTTGAGGCAAAGTTATCATTTTTATGATTAGCGAATTATTGAAGTCTGCATGCACTTTTAAAAAGTTAATTATTTTATTAAATTCTTGACGTAAATTTCTATTTGATGCAATCAGAATCTAGAAGGACACCCATGCATTTCCAATTAATTCCAAAGTTATTACATTAACAATGTTAACAACACGATTAAATCAACAGACGGTGTTTATAGATAAATCCGTTCAGAACGCTCCCATCGCAGCTAAGGATTTAGTATTTGAAGTAATTGACATGCAGTAATCAGACAGTTTTCCTTTCCAAATGGAAAGGTTTCAATTGAATAGATAAAAATCTCTATGACAACGGTTCAGACTGCAGTTGCTGGGAAACCTTCTGGTAGGCATGGCTGATCAATTTACAGTAGCAGATAGGAAACTGTACGGCGCTGTAAAATGTCTGCCTATCTTCAAGGTATCTAAAACAATGCAACTTCTGTAAAAGAAAGACACTTGTGTTTGAATGCCAAGTGGAGAAAAATTTAACCTGAACTGGTGAGGATTGAGTCCTCCACTTGAATACTCACACATAAGCATATCCATCATCTATACTATACTAAACAATCTATAATCTATACTATACTAAACAATCTATAATCTATACTATACTAAATAAGGTAAAGCTGAAGGTTTTAGGTGTACATTTGATACAGTTTACTTTCATTCCTTTACAACTTGTTTTATTTTTAGAGAGCACGGATTCCTTTTCCATGCAGTGAGGTGGATATGCATCTATTTATATATCTATAATAAAATATATTTAAAATATGCCAATGCTTTATTGGTTATTTCAGTTTCAGTGTATACCTCAAAAGCAGTATCATTAGATCTCAGTTTGAGTTTTAAGTCACCTGGACTGGCAAAAACGTTTATTATATATTAAGTTGAATATTGTCGCATTTATCAAAAGGTAAGGCGTGTCACCGGCACAAACCCCCGGAAACCAAACGGGAGAACTTCCCTTCGGCTGAAGGCTTAACAGTATTTGTCCTGTATGGGATGTGGAACGTGGTCGGAGGTGCCTGTCTGGAAATACAGTGTACGTAGTGAACACAATTGTCACGTGATCCAATTGTTTTTTGGTAAAAATTTTGATATAGTATCCATTCAAAAGATTTTTAGAATCCATTATAGTGACTTCACTTTTGTCATACCCCCATGGATAACTGTACGGGGAGCTGCAGCATCTGGTTATAAACAAATGATCTACAGTGTTGGATTGAGATAATTTGCATTCATTTTGGGGATAATGTGATGAAAGCAATCTTACCTAAAGGGAATTTGAAAACCATTTTTTTGCAAATTACACTCTAGAGACAAACTTACATGCATTAAATCAATTATAGAGAATCATGGCCTTATTTCTTCATCACCTCCAGTTCCCCTCCTGGAGACACCTTCCCAGCGGATGAGAAAGGCATTTCCAGGTCCTTCCGCAGACAGGTGAGTACACATTGGATGTTTCGTTTCTGAAGTGACAATTGGGAGCACAAGGCTTCCCCAATGACTCCTGGTGGCCTATTCAACCCCCACCACCGAGTTCAACGCAAAAGAAGGGACGGAGTGTTAGCGCGTGGCGGTCAGTTTTTCTACTGACACCTCCCCTTTCGGTGTGTGGGCTGGTTAAGTCTGTGTAGGGTTTCAGCAGGCGGCAGTGCAGAAGAGAAGTGGCGAGGAGGAAGTGCACGCAGGTCACTTACTCTGACATCAGAGAGGACATGGGGCCAACCTCCTTGGCCTTCTGCAGGGCATGTTTCTGATTGAAAATCTCCTCTTCTTCCTCCTCCTCCTGACAGAGAGACAAGCACTGTAAATGGGTACATGCACCGGAAGCGGAATTACTAACAGATAGCGTTTAAATGTGTTCTGTGCGCCCCACTCCTCTCCCTCGGTCTCATAAGGCAGTAACAACGGCCTCCCTAGGAAGCTACCCTTGCGTGTTGAGGTTACCAGTTGGTTGACCGCGGATTTCACAAGCTGTTCAGAGGCCTGCTGCATTCTCTTTCTTGCCAGAAACCTGTCTCCTCTGGAAGACAGCTTGTAAAATCACACAAGCTTTCCAATAAGCTTGCAACAGAAAGGCATAATCCCACTGGTTCTATCAGAGTCTCACCAACCTTCGTCAGTTCCTGAGCGTTGGCAAGATTGTCCACGGCGATGGCCAAGAAGACATTGAGCAATGTGTCTGTTTGCAGTTTAGTCAAGGAACTGGAAGCAAACATTCTCTCCCGTCTAAACAACGATCTAAATACGGGTGAAGGGTTTCCAGGCCGTCGCTTGGGTGGGAAAAGATACAGTTTCCGAACAGTGTGAGCACGATGAAGTATATGGAGGACCACATGCCAGACTGTACTCCACCCTGGGAGCGAATCCCGTTGTACATGACCTCGTTCCAGTCCTCCCCAGTAAGAATCTGGAGAAGTGAGACCAGCACAGCAGTCACAATAGGAGGTTACGTTGTCTGACTCAAATACTACTGCTACTCTAATCTTATTTGGATTGCACTGAATGAGCAAAGTGGTGTCTGAATCACCCAATATTCCACCCAAGTATACATGCTTTAAAATCCTAATTGCGACACAGTCGTAAAAGTTGTTCACAGTTGTAAAAATCAACTTATTGTGTCACGATGCCACAGTAAGGCCGTCACACATTTCTTTGGGTTCACGTTAAAGTTTGTTTACAACAGGGACAGGGGCCTGACATTCTAAACCAATTACTGCTTGAGCCAAATATCCGAAAGTGCAAACTTATACCGAGAGTTTGTTGGTGACAAACCTGGAACACAGTCATGATGGCAGCTGGAAAGGTGTCAAAGTTAGTGGGCGTGTAATCCTCGAAGATGAACCTGGAGAGGAGAAGGGGCAGATTTGACATTTGACGATTTCTTTCCCTACGCTTACACACAAAAAGGCCTCCATTTTCTACTGTAATGCAGGGCTCTTAGATACTGTATTTGTTTTTTATAAAACCACCAAACCAAATCCCTATTGGCCAACCGGCATGAGAGGCTTAATAATAGTTATATGCTCAAATAGTGTTTTTCTTGCCCAAGGCTATGACTGAGTTTGAAAAACAGTGATACACGATGACATTTGAAATAGTACCACAAGAACTTTTTCAATCACCAAATATATTATTTTAAAAGCTATTTGGGTTCATGGCGGCCCTATTCAGACCAATTTAGTAAGACACACAGTGTTTGTAGAGGCAGCAAACTGACTGTCCAGTCATGTTTATTATGTTATACTACTGCACGACAACCAAAATGAGCAATCTACTGAAACGAGTTTCAGCTAAAAGCCAAGTCTTGCATACTGATATGCTTTCCTTCAAAAAACGCTCAGATAATAATTCCACAGATAACGGAATGTGTCGTTTTGGTTGGCATTATGGGTGATGTTTTTTCATTCGGAAAATACCATCATCTCTATGCCCCCACGATCATGAACACGTCTTGTTTAAACGAGAAATCACGTCCCCCAGTATGCAACAGGAGATTAATTGCACCATTGTTACCTGAAATGGTTGACGGTTTATTATACCTATCAGCGCAGATGAGTGGGCGTTGTTTTCACGCCACTCACTCCTGTGTGGTTGTTCACGGATGGGTAAATAGCGTGAGGAAACTGAGTGCTTTAGAGAAAACAGTGATTATGACACTTGGGTAGGCTGTGTGGGGAGGTTCACCTGCCACCGAAGAGCTGCATGCCCAGGAGGGCGAAGACCACGATGAAGAGGAAGAGCAGGAACAGAAGGCTGATGATGGACTTCATGGAGCTCATTAAGGACACCACCAAGTTCCTCAGGGAGGCCCAGTACCTGAAATGGCCAAGTTTACAGGAACCAGTCAATGCGCCGCCTCCTGAAACCGGACGGTGCAAAGCCACCGCACAAGGAGAAACACAAGGACCAGCCAACAAAACCCAGGTCAGACCGTATACAATGGTTTGTCAAGGTTGGAAGCAAAGATTCCCCGCGGCACAGGCACATGCCCGTTAAGACATTCTATGTTTTCTAATTTTCTTATCAGAGGGTCAATTAATGAACTTCCATCTTTTAATGCTACTTCTGTATGAAAAATTGAGTGAGCATTCAATTCATATGCACTACGTTTTGTAAATGATTTTCAAAGGTGTACTTTTGAAAGACATTTAAAGACATTTAACGACAGCGACCTAACACCCCAAGCCATCGGCACTCACTTGGTGACCTTGAAAATCCTCAGCAGCCGCAGGGCGCGCAGGACGCTAATGCCAAAAGACATTCCAGGCCGAAAGAAGCCCCACACCACCTCGAATATGCTCCCCACAATCACCTGCGGATAACCACATCAGCCTGACTCACTAAGTCAAAGGAGGCTCTGCTTTACGGAGGCATTCACAGCGTTTACTGTCCGAATACGATAACATGAGAACATTTCCTGGCTTTTGGGTTACCTGTTGGCTGCCCGCTGCTTCAGGCAACGGCAAAAGGCAAAACGGTGAACTAACGTGTTCTAAACGGTACCACAACATACACGCTCGATATGGTAAAACAAATGAATTGTTTAAGAAGGCCCCGGAATGATGTTTTTAGCTGAGACTTATTTGTATAATGGAATGTACGATTTCAGTACCCCACCGTTAGCCCTTGCTCTCCCGCTCTCGGGCAAAACGAATCAACTCACTCCGCAGTCAAAGCAGTTGAAAGACGAGTGGAAGTAGAGCCGGGGGCCAAGGCCGTACATCTTTAAAAACATCTCTAAGAGAAACAGACCCAGAAAGACGAATTCTGCATAGTCTGAAACGGGAAAAAACAACAACAAAAAAAGTAGACAAATCAACAGCAGACAAGGACCACATCAGACACTAAGCCTAATACAGAATTCTCGGTCATTCATCATAATTTTTAAAAAATACTTTTGAAAACAATTCCTGATTAAAGCACATGGTCATGGGCTGAATATTTGAAACCACGACCTTGGCTTTCATTTGTGATTGTCCTCACAAAGTGATTATTGTCAGTTTTCCTTGCCTCAGTACAAACTGCAGATATCCCATGACAGCATCTCATTAGAGTCAAAGTCCGCGGCACAAGCATTTCGCACAATATGCTGAATGGAACAACAATTCCCAGAGCGTTGAGAGTACGTTCCCCCCCCGGGGTCTAACGGGCGTGGACCTACACAGGAAGGTAGAGAGCCACTGGGGCTGGTTGTGGTGGACGATGGCCACGCAGAGCGTGTTGAGAGCCACCAGGCTGAGCACGGTCCAGTAGAAGGTGTGCGTCTTCACCATGCGACGGATGGAAATCCGAAGCATGCGCTCCTTGCGGCGGAAGTAGGCGGAGGGTCCTCTCTTAGCGCTCCGGATGCTGATCCGGGCCATGGGGACGCCTGAGGGGTTCCAGGTCCAACCGTCATGGCCCACAGAGCAAAGGGGGGGTGCTGTAACTCTCATTGTGTTTTTCTACACTCTATGCCCAGAGATCAATCACCTGTAGCTAAATTATCCTCACACATCTTCTGTTGCAGCTCATTATGTAGGGCATTGAGTGACCGATTAATCAATTAATCATCATTAATCATCAATAAGATTTGTACAATGTATCGGGTATTGTTATTTACAACTCCTTGAGTCGATGGTCAGATGAGGTGTACATTCATAAGACACAGCGGAAGAATGGAGACATCGCTCAGACTCAGACTCAGACTCAGACTC
>JAOVYW010000038.1:4230941-4247173 GCA_025775045.1 Hiodon tergisus | reverse complement strand
TGTCAATAGCACCTTTGGAAATATATTTACTGAGAAAAATGGTGACGTGTTCAATACTTATTTCACCCGCTGTATGTATATTTTAAAACCTAAACTTAAGAAATTAAAAAAGGGAGAGCAATTTGTGAAATTCATCCTGCAACAACTCATCCATTTCAAGACAATTTATTCCCGCTACCAGCAGCACAGCGAGCTAGTTGCTGTGGCTTTGATTCATGACGTGGAGATGTTACTTCATGTGTAGATATGGTGAATGATTGATATATTGGTTTCTTTTTTGAATGATGAGCTGTTATAAATGAATGTTACTGCTCTTGTCCCCCATTACTATTTCTCTCTGTTAACTGTACATGTATATACTCAATTATTGCTGTATAATGTAGATTCTTCACTCCAGAAAATGCCAGAGATGCCTGCACCCAGGACAAGCATAGAGCTGATGTAGCTGGGTTAGTATCTGCACCAGATTTTGATGACCACCAGTCCAAGGGTGACCCCCTTCCCCTGTGCATTAGCCCAGCTGGGGCCCCAACACAGTTAAGCTTAACAATGAGCAACGTGTGAGTGAGTGTAAACCTGAAGACTGGTTGGCCTGGCTGCCTTTATGTACTTGTGTTGTAGGATTGCTGTGAGTGGCACACCAGAGGTCAGTTTTGAAGAAGGAGATGAAGGATCATGGTGTCATGGAGACAACGACATGTGCGATCCTCATTCTCTGTTGTTTGACACTCCTGATCCAGTTACTTCAAAAAAATAAAATTATTTATATATATATATATATATACATAGATGCTCCCCGTTTTGCCACAACCAGTTTTTCTTCTGCCACTACAGGGCCCTCCACCATACTTAGTATTGTAACGGGGATGGAAAGCAGCGCCAATGGTGTTTAACCATCCCTGAGGGGGCTGCTGGGAAGCCCGGCTCCCGAACTGTAAATCATGTAAATAGTGTGTTCGATGTTTCGTGTCTCTGTAATGTTGATGTCTAGAAGTTCTGTTTAGGTAACGGTATCGTTTAATGTCTTTAGGTTATGATTTAGTTCCCTCACCGCGGGCTGGTTTACGTGTGAGGCCTTTCTGTGTTTTCCTGTGTGTCCTTAGTTCTTTTCACTGCCAGTTCTGCCTTTGTCAAGGCGGTTGTAAACACATGTGAAAATAAAGAGCATGTCTTCCTGTTGGTTTGGTGTCTGACTCTGAAATACACTACAGTATTTACTGACATGCAACATTTACAAGTCCAAGGCTCATTACAGCTGCCTGTGTGCTATGGCAGCAGGTCTCTGCCTGCGTTCCCATTTATGTAACACACAAACAGGCCAATCTGCTAAGCCTCAACCTCTTCATGGGGCTTGAGTTTTCATTGATTGTTAACCTCGGTACAGAGATCCTGCAGGTGGCCTCCTCTTGGCAGGATCAATGCCCTGTGCTGTTTTAGTCTTGGTTACCTCTTTACCTTAATTCATCAGCCCAACATTGACCCCAGTCACCCCAGTCACCCAGCGCTGGGATGCATTCCCCTGGATTCTGGGATTGTTGAGCCCATCAAGGCCTCACCCTGGACCTCTAACCTGGTGTCTGTTCTAGTATTGCTTGACCTGAGTGTAGCCTTTGATACTATAGACTACTATATTTTAAATTTGTTTTAGGTCATAAGGATACAGAGAAAATCATCCACACTTTTGTTACATCCAGACCAGACTGCTATAATGCTATATATTCAGATTTAAGTTTTTAGTCTGATAACATTTGAGACTGTATGGGTTAGCACCCAGGTATGTATTAAGTCTTATAGTCCCCTACAACCCATCTAGATTACTTTGCTCACAAGAGACTGGAAATGTATTTGCAAATTTATGGTGATAATTACCATTCCTTGCTTTCGATGGGGAAGGATGCTCTTTGACCACCTTCATGGCCATGTGTCTTATTATTGCACTCACTCTCTTTATATGCTGCTATAGATATATACCTCCGTGGCCACTCACAATTTTAACTTTAATTTCTAAAACTAAATAACATTACATCCATATTTAAAAATTAACCATGCCTTATCTCCCTCACATGAGAGCAATCGTTTAAGGAAACCCAGCAACGGGACAACCACAACTTTTACCACAGCAACCACCACTTTACAGACCAGTGATCGAGGTTAATATATCGTGAATGAAACAAAAGAAATAAACGTGTTATATAGATATTAATATATATTTATGTATATTATTTTTATTAACCAACAATCTTAAATAGTTACATACAAAATGCTCCAGCGTTATCAAATGGTTGATTTTACTCACTGAGAACAGCGCATTTAACTACGGATTATAGATTACAATTACAGGTATTAATTTACGAATAGCAGACATTATATGCCGGTTTTAGGACAGTAAATGACAAGCATATAATTTGCTACATGGGCACACGATTTCTTGTTTTACGAGCAGATGGCCATAGACAGGGGCTATTATCAGTCAGGACGAAAACTATTATATATAAAAAAATATCACATAAAAATACAATTACACCATTTGCAGAACACAGTTCAAAATATATAATACAAACCGTTTCCTTAAATCTAATTACTGGTACACTTCGATAGGCAGTTTTAAAGATCCTTAGCTTTCTATATGATTTTACACAAGATGGCGCTAATTATATCCATGGTACAGCCGTACATCGGCTGTATGACTCACAAAATGGGCGGGGAGGAAACTGTACTGTTGTGTGGTCGCCATGTTGGCGTCTGCTTGAATCAATTGTTCGTTTTGAACCAAAATGGCGCTTGTTTCCTAAAATCAGTGGGGAAGATGGGAGAGGGTAGCAGAGGGCAGTTAGCTAGCTAGCAGCCGTGCTTGGTTTGCGGGTAAATCGGACGATGTTTTGCCTCTTTTAACCAGTCTTTACTGGTGTTTGAAAAATGGCCTATTACGTGGACAAAATTAGTTATTAATTCACAATTAATAAAGGTAAACAATAACCCCGTGTTTTATGGAAGTAGTCGTGACTGCGGAGGTGTATAGTAATCTTCTTGTAGCTAGCGAACGTTTCGTTTTCCTCTGCTCAGTGGTTTTGTTTTAAATTCCCCTCCCCTCATCGGATCCCGGAGATGGTAAGTTTGTCCCGGCCCGCTGCTACTGGTGGTGACGGTGAAAAGAACAATATGGCGCCGGGAATTGCTCCTGCTTCTGCTGGACCAGTGCTTGTCTAGGACCGGCAATCGGGCAGAATGAACCTCTGCGCCCAATATTTACGGTAAATATGGCTAGTTCCTGTAAAAGTTAATGGATGGTCTCAGTGTTTACCAGCTTCCAATTGAGTGTGTTGCATGTGTTATAATCTAGAAAGTTAGCTTATTATAAGTGTATTTGGCTAGCCAACGTTAGGTGCGATTGTACCCAATTAGCTATATTATTTAGTTATCATTACCAACTAAGGCCAACTTTACTCTGCATGACAGAGATTGACAACATTGGGTTGCTAGATAACGCTAATGACCAGCTACTTAGCTGTAGCTTGACTTGTTCTTTTTCGAAACTTGAATTAATTTATTACCATGTTGTGTGAGCCCAGATTGTGATATCTGTCTTAATTTTCTTTAACGACATATTATAGCTTTCCATGAATGTAGTTATCTAGATACAGTGTAGAATTGAGCTAACTGGCTAACTAACGCAGTGTTTGAGCTAACGATGGTTGGCCACCCGACGACAGACACGGACTGGTGGTGGTGCTGCAAGAAGGTTGCTATTTGTATTCGTTCCCAACACACCTAAACAGTATCTAGAGAAGGGCGGTCAGTGTAATCTAAGCGATGAAGCCGAAATTAAAGTTGTTGTTGTAGCTAGCAGTATAATTATTAATCGGACTCGTGAAACTGTAAAATCCCGGCCATATTTATACCATAATTTTGGAATGGGAAAATGGATTACGTATGATTACGCAAAATGTTTGGCATTATTGTACTCCTGGCCACCTACTGTGTAACTAAAGATTTGTATTTTAACACAAAAAGATACAGACTATGTAATCGAGCGAGGTAACACTTTCAGCTGCTCTCAATTCTTTTTGAGATAATCGGTCACGATATTAAGTAGTTATACTTTAATATTAATGAAACCATTTTGTTAGCGGGAAATGGGGTTAGTTCGCCGGTTTATCAAGTCTCCAGACCGTCAACAAGCTTGCAAGTTAGTCCACATTGTCAGTAATTGATATTGCATGCTGGCCAGCATGTCACCTGGAATTTCGCTATGGTTATAGAAATGGCAAACCGTATATTTGGCTAATATAATTTATTTTACTGGTATGTTGTGAATTAGATATGTATCCATTTAATCTATTAGCAAGTTTGTCTTGGTTTAAATAAATAAGGCTGAGTATTTAAAACGACGAGTAGAAAATAATCTAACTATACTTATAGCATGTAAAACAATAATAATAAAAAAACCTTTATTTCGTCTTCGCTTGACATTTACAGTGTGCACAGGTAGCTTAATTTATTGTGGAGTTACTAAAGCTTCACATTAAACTATCGTTTCTGTTTCGACCGCCGGAATTGCTGGAGGCCATGTGAACGAATTTTCATTGGTAGCCAATAATACAAACGAAAGTCAAGTTGTCCAGTGGTGGAATTTTTCAGGTAGGTCCTGGATGTATTAAACCGTAGTTCTGAATACAACCCTCAACGGTATTTTACTTAATTTTTTTGAAATATTGTTATTGATTTAGCTACGAACGGCAAGTTGGCTAGCCAGTAGATTTGCGTTACAGGATATAACTCGATGTTTCCTCTTCTGGCCTATCGTTGTGTTCTACTGGCTAGTTAGCTTACTACGCACACGCATAGATCAATCTTGTTTTTCGGTTTGTATTAACTGTTGCAAACTAGATAATTGCAATTCGAATTTAATATTTTAAAGAGAATTTCGTTAGTAAGGGGTGATCGATGTTTCTCGGATCAAAAACGCTCAGGTCGTCTCGATTCCAACTCATATGATCAATTGGACTGCAAAAACTAGCGAGTAGAATTCGTGTCTAGCCATTTTTTTGTGTTTGTGTTTAAAAAAACTGAAATCGGGTTTTAAATCAATCAGTATTGGCACTAATAAACTGCCGCAGTGGTACGCTGCTAAATAGTGAGAACACTTAGTAGAGGCGGATAGCGGCACTTCCTGTAAAATAGTGCCCCACATCCATTTGGTATGATGGCAGGTCATTTTCTCTTTCTCTAACCCTATGATAAAACTATAACTACGGATGTTTGTCTCTAGTAAACTCAGAATCTTTAGTAGAGTAGTGTGTAAAATGCCCCGTTGTTGGCGGTTACCGCCATTATTTTACATGTGCGAGGCCTGGCTAGAACGACATAGCAGTTTTTTGTAGAAATGTCCAAATGACTTTGCTTCTGCTGTTAGTCAAGGCAGCCTCGTTCAAAATAAAGACTTGTGTGCAACGAGAGCTCACACGTTGCTCAGAACGACGCTACTCGCTTTTAATAAACGGCAACTCCTTTGTACACACAGTTCCAAGTCAAAATCACCACGAGTTTACGTAGCATTAGTCCTGTTTCGAATTGGTTTACTATTTGAAGTACTTCGCTTTATTGGTATAGTGTGTATGTCTTTTACAAACCATAGTGTGGAAACCATGCACACTGTGATTTGATTGATGAGGTCAGTTGGAGGCACCATAAATGCGAATTTTAAAGTTTGGCACTTTAATATAAGTTTGTGTCTTATGGTTTACCAGTTTGCACCTTTACTGGAGGCAACAGTTAATGTATAATGGATCCTGTATTATATGATGTTGAATGATATAATTAAATATCATATTTAACTTTAATAATGGTTATGAGAGAATGTCTGCTTTCCACCTCTGTTCTTCGAAAAGTCAGCATTCTGTATACTTCATTGCTGGCAAATTAAACAACCGTTCTACACCTCAGGTTGTTAGCAGTTTTAATTATTTTATCATGTAAAACACGCTGTTTGATATTTAGTGGTGCATTTGCATATGAATTGATTTGTCAATGTGACAAATCATTTTATATGTTGTAGCTCAGTTGGCTGTATTGGAGCTTATGTGAAATTATGAGGAGCTGCTCTGTAATACACAACGAAAGTTTGTTTGACAAGAACAAAAGGGGTGATTTTAGAACCTCGAGAATTGTGGCAAGGGTGAATTGGAGTTAATTACTAAGGTTGCCTACAAATCTGTACATTTTTTTTTAACCTTTACTGCTTACCCTGATGAACCAATCATACTCATCAAGTTAATTCTTTACTAGTTTTTCTGGACTTTTGAATATACACTTGCTGATGTTGGAATATACTGTCAACACATTCTTTTCTCTCTGTTAAAAAAATTGTCTTTGCTAGCTACTGACAGAAAAAGGCAACAATTTCATTTAAAATGAAGTTAGCTGTGTCCAACCAAAATTCGATTTTCTCTTCTTCACTCAGTCAGAGCTTCCAGTGAAGAAAAATGGAATTCATGCATTTTTAGATTTTCCTCTTATAATTGTATTTGCCTCATAATTCATTATACTATTTATGGTATATATAGTGTATAAAGTCTGAACTGTGATAAGTTTCAATTGTGCATATGCATTTATAGACCGTGCTTATAAAAAGTAAGTCAATGAAGAAGATGATTAAGTTGATTTACATTTACTCGTGTAAATTTCAAGTGCAAGTTTTCAGGAGTGAAATTTGGTGACCTCTGAGTGTTATGATACCGTTTACAATGTAAGCTATTAGTGCAGGTATCTTTCAGCACTGCAATCTCTAATTGCATCTTATCGTGTTTCAATTTGCCATGTTCAGCGAACATCTATACTATAAATACTCCATCACTGGCTGGGACCAGAACTTTGACAGACAGAAAAATCCGTTAACATTTTATTCAATATCACTTTCTTGTAAGTATGCTATTTCTGCCACTCAAAAAGAAACCCTTATTAAATACAGTTTATAAAAAGGGTTATTGGGAGATTTGGCCCTAGTTATAGGATATTTTGTTGGTCCCCTTCAGTTGATGCTCTCTCTAAATAAATGTTGTTCATGTTAAATGTTATTGCTTGCATTCCTTGCTATACACACCAAAAAAACAGACTTGGTGCACTAGTTAAAGCTTTCTGGGGAATATGGATATCAAATCTGTAGGCAGTAAGCCATGTACTTAAAGCAAGCATCAGTCAAGAAGAACATGATAATGGAATTAAATCTAAACTTCACTGTTCTGTAAACATCATAGCTTGCTAGCGACATTGTGTGTTTAATGTCGCTATTTTACCTACGATATACTGGTCAGCATATCATATACTAATTAGTTTGCACCAACATATTAATTGATGTGACTCAACCCCTCTAAAAATGTTACCAACTTGGCTGTCAAATGCTTTTCTTTCCGGTATGACGAAGTACAACTTTTGACATGCTAAGCCATTATTGTCTGTGTTTGATCTATTAAATAATAAACGCTTTCAAATGGTCTTGGGGTTAACTTTCAACAGGTGCGTGTTGTTTGTCCAAGGGTCTGTTCAAAGATTTCTTTAAATGAAAATGATCTGGTTCGAAGGGAAAACTGGAATGCTGTCCCCTGTGATCAGGGCACTTTCTATGTGTTAAGATGAGACACTGGATCGTTCTTCTCATGGTTGTATGGACATGTCCCCACTGAACCACTTCCTGTGGGGTACTAAGGACAGAGTGAGGCGTTAGTTGGTGAACAGCTCATTTGCTCTCAGCCCAGTTAGAAGCAAAAGATTGAAGCCACGAAAGACAAGAGTTACCTGTGCTGGAAGATTTCACAGAGCTGCTAGTCATATGGTAGCAATCGCTGGGAATATCTTCTCGGGCACCAAAGTTTACCTGAGGGAGTATATCGTAGTCTACACACCATGAGTAGAAAATTCATAAAAATTAAGGTATTCAAGTCAAAGGGAGTTGTAGAGATGGAGTATTGTTGTTGCCTTGAAGTGAGATGGTTAACAATGTATCCAGCTGTCTACAAACAAAATTTTTGCATTAATTTGATGCCATTATGCCAAGTCCAACACCTCTAACTTTATACTACTGTTTCAGTTTATAATCCATCTTTACAAAAAAAGGACATAGCCACTGCTCTATTTGAGTTTGTTTCAAACATTAAGTCTCACCTTCCTAATGGTGCTTACATATTCTTTGTTGTAAAGTCTAAAGGATCATAATCAAATCATAATGTTGTTGTCCTTCTGTACCTGGTTTAAGTAATGATACTAAAGTGTATTATTGCTGTACATTTGGCCCTCCCTGGTACGTTAGTTTCCTGTTGGTAGTCTGAGTTTCTCACATTGAGACATTGATATGGTTTGAAGAAATGCGTGGGTTATTTCTGAGCTAAGTGCAAATGTATTTAAATTTGTGATTAGTAGTCATGATTTTTGACCTGGATATATTTGCCATTTTTAAATGTTTTTTAAGGCATCAATTTAAAACAAAATATTTACGCACTTAATAGGTAAAAAATGTTTTGTTCCTGGAACAATTCTGAGACAATACATACTTTGTGACTATTATCCTTTGAGTGTATTATCCTGCTGGAAGTATCCATGTGACCGAGGGTATACTGTAGCCATGAAGGGATGCACCAGTTCAGAAGTGATGTTCAGCTAATACTGTGGTGTTCAAACGTTGTTCAATAGGTGTCAAGGGACCTAACTTGTGGCAGGAAAACTTTGCTGTCACCATAACACCTCCATCACCACCACCACCAGCCTGTACTGATTGGTCCATCCTGCCCAAATCCTGACTTTGCCATCAGCGTGATGCCAGAAAAATGGGGATTTGTCAGATCATGTCAAGACCAACTCCAAAATGTTGGCAATTGCTTGCCCACTGGGCAACTTCGTATGGTTTTTAGCTGATTGGAGTGGAAGCCGGAGTGGTCATCCGTTGTGCTTCACCATATTTTGCCTGCCGGCTGCCTGTTTTTTCTCCGTTATCCTTAGACACTGGCGTGTGTAAAAAATAAATAAAATACCCAGGAGGATGGCCAGTTTCTGAGATACTAGAACTGGCACCACTGACGCAACCAAAGTTGCTTAGGACCATTCTAGCGTTCAGTCGAATAGTAACTGGATGCCTGTCTGCCTGCTTCATACATCATGTGACTTGCTGTTGGAGCGATCCGTTTTTGTGAAATGGTCAGTGTACCAGATAAACAGGCTACAAGTTGTAAACTCGGAATTGAAATTGAGATGAACTGCAACCTAAAAGTCTAAACTGCCCCTTGCACGTTGAAGTTGGTGAAGAATTTAAATAATTTTTGATGAAGCCGCTTATGTTTCCCGTTTGAATTTTCCTATTTATTTGCAAATAAATTCTCTTTAAATAACCTGCTTATTTTTTGTGTTAAACAGGCAGGCAGAAGCCCTAAAGGCTGACATGACAGGTAAAATTTTTATATTTTACCGTGATATTGTCCTGTGGCAATTTTCTGTAGCATTTTATTTCTAGTTGCAACAGTTCACATGTCTCCTGATTAGCCAATTGATACTTCAGTCTGCTTAGGTTTGGATGCTGAGTTGACCTTTATGTTAAAAGTGCTTATTTTCATATTTTTAACTTCAATGTGACTTTAAATGTTTTGGACATGACTCATTACTTTTCTTTTCTGCTCGCTCTATTGTAACTATTATGCAGGCACCCATATTTAAGGTGTTGTTCTTAATTGTTGGTTAAGAAAACCCGTCAGGCTTATTCACAATAGAACCAAACAGGTTCCCGGACCATTTCTTTAGAATGTCAGGAAATGTATACTTGTTTTACAAGTACCTTGTAGTTAACATGAAGTTCTTATCAGATGTTCAGGGAGGGATGCACATCATGATTATATATATATATATATATAGTGATAAAATAATATAAATAAAAAGAGATATAGATACACACATATATAGTGTGTGTGTGTGTGTGTATCTATATCTCTTTTTATTTATATTATTTTACCTTTTTAATGCTTTTCATTATAATGGGCTGGTAGCACATTAAGTTCCAATACTCCCCACTCAAGAAAGTTTAAAAGCAACCAATAAGTAAAAAAATTGTGGAAAGGAACTAAATTAGCCAATTGCACCTTAAGGAAAACAAAGTGAAATGCAGTGGCTATTGAAATGTTACCCATACCTCCCTAGAACTGATTAATTTACTTTTAAATGAAGGCAGTGGAAGCAGCCTATTTACCAGACTGAATCTAGCTGGCTATGCCACCTTAGGTATAGAGAATATTATAGAATTATCTGAAAACCATATATGTCATTCTTTTGTTAAACTAGCTTAATTACAATTGGATTTACTTAATCTAAAAATAAGTATTTGTGTAGTAGGTAAAGACACAAGTGTTTGACCTAACTTTAGACTGTGACTTAAACCCAGGCTAGCGAGACGTTTAAAGTTGTTCCATAAAAAATGAACATTTGTTGTGATTTTTCCTGCAGATTCAAAGCTGGGTCCGGCAGAGGTCTGGACATCAAGACAGGCGCTACAGGATCTTTACCAGAAAATGTTAGTGACAGACCTGGAGTATGCTTTGGACAAAAAAGTGGAACAAGACCTGTAAGTTTGTTTATTTTTGTAATTTACCCTCACACACTCAGAAAAAATATAGCCTGGTGTCCGCGGTTAGTATTTATGTTAGGTTGTTACTGTTTTACTGTACTATGTAGAAAATTGGACTTTGGACCAGAGGGGCATGGGTTTAAATCAATATTCTACCAATTAACCAGTGTGCTATTTCGCAAAGGTCGGTTGGGAAAAGAAATCAACCAAACAATATCTCCTTTTCCAGATGGAACCATGCTTTTAAGAATCAAATAACGACACTACAGAGTCAAGCCAAGAACAGAGCCAACCCCAACAGAAGCGAGGTGCAGGCCAATTTGTCACTGTTCCTGGAGGCCGCTAGTGGATTCTATACCCAAGTAAGTTCTAACAATGCACATTTATTCAAAGGGAAAACAAAGGTACAGATCCATTCTTGTTTCCTAGAATGTGCAATGTTTTTAGTACAACATATCTGACAACACAGCTGCCACTAAGTACCAAAATTGTGTCTTTCAGTTACTTCAGGAGCTGTGCACAGTGTTCAACGTTGACTTGCCTTGTCGGGTGAAGTCTTCTCAGCTTGGAATAATCAGCAATAAACAGATTAACACCAGCGGCATCGTTAAACCACAACCTAGTTCTTGCTCCTATATCTGCCAGCACTGTCTTGTCCACCTTGGAGACATTGGTGAGTCAATAACCAGGGTGCAATTGTATGAAAGTTATTATATATCACATTGAAATTATATGTGAAATTATATGTGTTGTTTACTTCTTTCGAAGCTCGTTACCGCAATCAAACCAGCCAGGCCGAGTCCTATTACAGACACGCGGCTCAACTTGTACCATCGAACGGTAAGTGGTCGGATTATAAACAATTTTCTGGTCTGTACCACTGGAGAGTTATCAAGGACTTTGCTAAAGCATACAATAGCAACATTCCTACTTGCCACTGCCTGGTACAGGTACTTGGAATAAGAGTTAAGGGCTTGATTCCTAAATTCAGATTTACATTTATTCAGATTTGCTCTGTAATTTTCAATGTATAGAATGTAAACTGCCCTGTGAAATCGTTATGCGCTTCTACTTAAATTAGGTATTTTGTAGTCCAAACTGCTGTTGGGAACAGGGCAATATCAACTTAAAAATAAATAAATAAAGTGTAACTGGTTTTTGGAAGATAATGACCCCAACTGAAGAACGGGCCTCTCGCTAGTTGGGTCTTGAAAATGATTTAACCACAGGCACTTCCACCTAAGCCATTTGCCATAACTTTCTGTAACTTTCAATCAAACTGTTGCCTTTTAGGACTATTTATTTCCATTGCTCTGCCAGTTTCATTGTTATAGAGATGCAACAATACACACAAGTGGTTTTGTAAAACTTAGTTAAAATGATTGTTTTAAACTAAAGTACTATTATTATTTTTGTCTGCTTGCCTTATGAATTGTCACTTTCTTGATTTAAGTTGATTCCAAGTGAATTTCCTCCTCCGCTTTTGAAACAGGTCAACCTTACAATCAGCTGGCTATCCTGGCTTCCTCGAAGGGGGACCACCTCACAACGATCTTCTACTACTGCAGGAGCATTGCCGTTAAGTTCCCTTTCCCTGCGGCCTCCACCAACCTGCAGAAAGCTCTCTCTAAAGCATTGGAAAGGTAGCTCCATTTGTGCGCTTGTTTGGAAGTTTGCTAAGGGGTTCACCCTTCGGTCCTCTCTTGTTGTGGTGGGACTAAAGGAAAGCATGAGCTGGGCTGGGTAGCTCTGAAAACCTGCAGGCGTTTGCTGGTCCCTGGCCCATCGTTTGTATTGACGTTGATGCAGTGCAAGACATATCGATGTCTTTTTTCACCATGATTTTATTTGGTTAGTTGTGGCTACTTTTCTACTAAAGTACTAAATGGTTACCTTCACAATTTACCATACTGCCCTTATTTAAGATAATGTAATCTTCAATACCAAAACCAACGCAGTCGACTAAGTTACGCAGCCATTTCTTAGCTCCATAACTTAAAAAATATTTTTGGGAACCACGCAAATCTGTGCTCGTCTATCTTTGATTTTCTCTTAATTTTAGCCGCGACGAGATCAAGACCAAGTGGAGCGTATCCGATTTCATCAAGGCCTTCATTAAGTTTCATGGACACGTGTACCTGAGCAAGAGTCTGGAGAAGCTGAACAACCTGCGGGAGAAGTTAGAAGAGCAATTTCAGGTGATTGCTGCGGTTGAAAACTGTTTAGCATGGTTCATAACAATTAACAAGTTGGATTTTTAAAATTTGGGGCGATTTTGCACTTTTCTGGAAGTATGTATCAGAATATTTATATGGTTACCTTGGTGTTAACACCTGTGCCATCTTGTTTTGTACTGTACTGTTTATATCCTAATTTATTTGACAAAATCATGCTTCATTTTATGCTGAATATGAGGTGTTAGGTAAGCCATATGAAAAACGCCAGCTTCCGATATAACTACCGAAATACTATTGCAGTATTGCTATTTAAACTAAAAATAAACAATATACAATTTAACACCGCTTCTGCCAAAATGTAGCTACACTGTAGAGCCAACTTTGCTGTTGTAAAACTTGCAGATATCCCTGAATTCTGTAACCTACTTCCACAGTAAACATGGTACACAAATTTCCCGCTGGTAAACATTCTGCTTTTATATAATGACTGTGTGCTGTAGACATCTCAATAATAATTTCTTTTTTGATGTAGTACTCCTAATGACAATCTCGCTATGCTTCTTTCACCCATATCTTAATAGAGGCTTATTCTTCAGAAAGCCTTTAGCTCTCAGCAGTTGGTCCATATCACAGTCATCAACCTGTTTGAACTTCACCATCTGCGGGACTTCAGCAATGAGGCAGATGAGCAGAACTTCAGCCAAGACGAGCAGATCAGCTGGATTCAGCTCCTTGGGCTTTTCAGTACGTCACTTCAGATTCATAAATGGTGCTGTATCTGCATATTTACTGGGACTGGAAAATGTAGGGAGGTCTTCTGGAACATTTTTCTTCCCTGCACATAACTTTGTGGATTAACTTTTAAGTTCATAAGTTTACCGTACAAACGTTTTTTTTAAGTGTTGTATATTCTAACATTGGGTAGGATTTTTAGTTTTGTTACATGTTGCTTGTGGTACAGTTAATGAAATTTATCTAACATTGTGCATTCTAACTGCGTTTTTCAGATATTGATACTTTTGTTTCTATTAGTACTTTGCATGGTTCCCTCATAAGATTAACATAAAGAAACTTGGGCTGTCTCCAAAACTTGTGTTGGTAGGTGAGACTTATACTGCTCTTCCTCTCTCCTAGTGTCTTTCTTGGGCATCATGTGCAGTCGGGCTTTGCTGAACAAAAACCTTGAGGAGTTAATGGGCGAATGTCCACTTCCTGCCATCAAAGTCTCCCTGGACTGGCTGAAACTGCGACCCAGTGTCTTTCATGAGAAGGCAGTGGACCAAAGACAGTAGTATGTTTTCTGACCCTGTGTTTGTTCTAATCGTCAGTTGCTTTGTCTGTGTGGTAATGGACTGTTCTCTACTTTGTATTTGACTTTAGTAGCTATTTTCACAAGCTTGAATTCTACTTTCTAGATGGCCTTTTTGTCATTGTGCTGCATTGAAACTGGAATTAAGTGGATCCAGTTAAAATCCTATACCAGATCTGTCAAACTCTAAACTTAAATTTTCCCCCACAGCATTTGGTCATGGCTAGTTTCGATTCTGAATGGCTTCCAGCCTAAGGAAGATGACGTGTCCTGCCCTTCAGGTATCTCACCAGAGAGAACATCGTTGTCGGATTGTTTCTAAGCCTGATGCTGAATATATTACATTACTGCTGGTGGTTTTCATTTAAATGCTGTGCCTCGTCTCTGTAGTAATCCACAGAAACAGCTTTAAGAACTGCAGACTTGTAAAGTAGTTGCACGTTCGTGATGCTTGTGTAACATGGGTAAAATCCATTTAATACATGTACTGCACTGTTTAGTGGTGACCATGGTAACTTTATCTTCTAGTGATGCCCCTTCCAGAAGAGTTTGAGCTACAGGGGTTTTTGGCCCTAAGACCTGCTTTACGGTATAACTGCTTTACTCTTGCTAATTACTTTGCCATTACATGCAATTTGGGCTCATACGTTTCTATATTGTGTTGATCTTCATTGACCCTTTTATTTTCTGAACTTTCTCCAGAGCTCTGGATTTCTCAAAAGGGCACCAAGGCATCGTCGTGGAAAAAGGCCTGCCAGTGCGTGCTCGTCACCAAAGGCTGATCAATCTAGGGAAGTGGGTAGCTGACAGTCAACCAGGGTGAGTAGTTCCTTTTGGTGCAGACTTTAACTAGCGTGCACATGCTTTAAATGGCCAAAAGTATGTAGACACCTGTTGAGTTGGTCCCCCCTTTGCTGCTAAAACAGCTTTTTACTCTGGAGGCTTTCCACTAGATGTTGGAACATTGCTTCTGGGACATGCTTCTACTAAGTCGGGCACTTAAGCTTGGGTTGCAGTCAGCATTCCAATTCATGTCTAAGCCTTTTGATGGGGTTTAGCTCTGCACAGGCCAAGTTCTTCCACACTGATCTTGACAAAAAGTTTCTGTATGGATCTCACTTTGTGCACAGGGGCGTGGTCATGCTGAAACGGGAAAAGGCCTTCCCTAAAGTTGGAAGCAAAGGATTGTCTAGAATGTCATTGAATGCTGTTCCATAAAAATTTCTCTTCACTGGAACTAGGGGGCCTAGCCCGAACCATGTAAAACGGCCCTAGCCCATTATCCCTCCTCCACTAAACTTTACAGTAGGCACCATGTGTTCTTCTGGTGTTCGCCAAGGCAGATTTCTGTGCCAGACTGCCTGTCTAGTTTTTTCTTTTCTTTCGGTAGCTGCCTTCTCATTATACTTGCGTCTGTAGCTTTTCTACCTGCCATAGAAAAAAAATGTGTATCAATGATGTATTATATATCCCTTTAGTTCTGTTTCAATTCTGGAACCAAATTGAAGCTATTTATTTTTTGTAGTTATAATAATGGACACCGTCTTTGTTTTTTGTAGTTTGATACAGTACCGGATTGATGACGGCCTGCTCCTGTTCATAACTGACATCCCAGAGATGGTCATCGAGGAGCCTCTGGACAAGGACGGTCCCGTGCTCCAGGAGTCCTCCAACAGTGAGCAGACGCCTCACGAGGGCGGCCTGGGACTCAAATCGGTCCTGTCTGCCGGCAAGACCCAGAACAGTGGGCCTGAGTGTGGGGAAAGGCCTGTGGTGACTTTCAAAGAGAACATCAAGCCCCGGGATCCATCCCGCAATCACCAGCCTAAAGAGGGTGCCAAGGATAGGAGGGACTTCGGCAAAGGCAACGGCGTCCCCAAGAGCGAGCAGAAGAAGGACAACAAGAGGAAGAATGAGGCTAAGAAAAGTGGCCATGAGAAGGCTCAAGATGTGGGGAAACTGGTATAAAAGACACCTCTATATCGGGTGTAATATTCAAGTCCTGTTTAAATCCTGTAACTCAATGTTATATTTTACTTTATTGTATTGTACACGACAGATATGACAACAGGGTTGCTTTTTCCTCTACAATAATTTATATAATATGCAAGAACTACTATAACTTCAGATCTGAATCTACTTTCAATTT
>JAOVYW010000038.1:4219269-4229484 GCA_025775045.1 Hiodon tergisus | reverse complement strand
CAGCCTAACTCAACTCAGTGTCCCAAATGGGCCAGGGTGACGGTTTGACGTAAAAGCGTGTCAGTGTTTCCCATTTTTATATTCCTATTAAAGAACTTGGTAATGTTGTTTTCAGGGATGGAAGATCGCGTTGTTAAGGTTGAAATATGAGTTGCAGCTCGCAATGGAACGGGCAGGTCTTTGTTTTGGGAATGATTGATTGGGGTTTTTGACTTTGACGGGCTGGCAGAAAGGGAAGAGGAGGATGAGTTTGAGGTTCAGCGGTGAGAGTGCCGGGCCTTCTCGCATGAGTGCGAAAGGGGAGGGCAGTTAAGAAGGAAAAGCACAGGCCAGCACAGCACAGTCTGAGTCTGAACACTGCTCTGCAAAACGGGCATAGGTGAATCTACAATTGCCTTCCAGGCATTTTGTTTTTGGATTCAGAAAGCAGTTGCTGTGTCATTTTATACATTTAAAAAATTTAATCTTTGAGCCACACGAAGATGGATTACAAGCATTGAGAGTAATTTTTGCTGAATAAATTAAGAAAAAGCAACAGGTAGATTTAACTTGGCACAGTTAAAAGCCTTCTCCTATACAGTACCACCAACGATAACGGTATATTGGTTGAGGGGGAGAAAGGCTGAAACTGAATAGCTCTGGATGATATCTTTGGCGACCTCACTGGGAGCATGTGTACAAATGTCTATTTTGAAGGTTGAGACGTAGCTGTGTTTAAAACAACAACAACCAAATGTTATGGTGCAGATGAGGCGTATACAAAACAGCCACTACTAACCTACTAGTACTGAACAATTGTTACAGTTGTTGGTATATAAGTGTTTTTTCCAGTTTTAAATCGTGTTATAAAATGTGCTTCATTCATGTTGGGTTAAGACATTCTACAATAGGTTAGAGCTATCTAGGGAGTGTCGGGATTGAAGTTTTATGAAACGGCAATTTCAGCTTCAACGTACCATTCTGTTTTCTTTACTCCTGCAGATACACTAAAGCAGTATAATCAAAATAAATAGTATGACTGAAGAGACAAATGGGACAGTATATTGACCAGGATTAAGCAATTGTTCAATTATGTCGCATAAGGGGAGGCTAATGCTGTATTTGAAACCTGTACTGTATATTTTAGCACAGGTATTCTTTCTTTTCAAACATGTTTTTTAGTTTTATACATTAGGTTACCATGGATACATAGGCGTATTTTAAATTGGAACTGTTGTCTGACTAGCTGATTGCTTGTGAGAGAAGGGATGACTACAGTTGGGGTGGCTGCTGGCCGCTGGCCCCCCGTTTAGCACGCTGCTAAACTCGTTCCCTCTGTTGTGCCTGGAGATGATCAGGCAGGAATGGTCCTGTTATTTGCTGGTGGCTGGGCGCTGGCTTAGGAGAGCTTGGACTGCTTTGCTGATGCAGCCCCTTGTGTGGCCTTCTGAGGGAACTGCTCAATCGCATCTGCTTTACCTGTGGCGCCACAACCTGTCCAGCCTGCAGGTGCGGGTTTGGGCCCTGAATGGCTCCGGCAGGGACGTTTAGGCCTTTCCGAGAGGGTGATCGGTGAATGCTTGGGCAGCCTCCACTTGTTCCCAGTATGGTTACCAGTGGGGCCTGAGTTCCAGCAGCGGGGCCCGGTGTAGGACGAAGAGAGCCAGTCCGAACAACTGTTGATCTGTCATGGGTCTTGCTGGCCCAGGCCATGTCCGTCAGAGACTGTCCTAGTGGCCTACTGAGACGGTAAAGATGGCATATGGAATCGGCAAGCTGCCTCCGTCTAAGAGCATTCCACAAGAGGGCTGACCTCTTCTGGGGCGATGTCCCGTTGGGTATCAGTCACCGACACCTGCAACGTTGCACGATGAGCGACTGAGCACACCCTCGTCACATTCTTTCACATTGGAGAAGCCTAGATTTTTATCATAACCTCAGTTATGTTAATATTAACCACCAGGCTGAGTGGTCTCCGTGGTGAAAGAAATAGAACGGGCCTCTGAGTCTGCAGGCTTTTATAGGCTTCATGACACAGAATGCTCAGAAACTTTAATAACCCACTTAGTGATGGTTAGAATTTATATTTCAGGGAACCAAGGTTATAGTAGTAACCCAGTGTTTTTGCTGATCAATTAGTGTCTTTTTCTCATTTAAAGAGAGGAAAAGTTGATTCAACCAGTGGGAAAATGATATTAATGCTAGACTTTGAAGATTGACCTGGATAGTCCTGGATTCTCAGAAGTGCCCTGGCGACCCTTAGGGTCACTGCAATTTGAGCTCTGCAGTTTGGTCCACTTCTTCGTTGTCGCCATTACTCTCAAGAACCTGCTTTGGAAGAAGGCGGAGAACACTGAAACAACGCCCCAGATAGCCCGCACTGTTGGGTGGTTTCTGGACTGGCATGACGCGACTGTGGCAGTGCCTTTGCCAACCTGCGAAACGTTAGCTTGACGTGTACCAGCATATCCTTTCCGTTCTCACTGGCTGATCTTTCTGTTCCCCTCTTCTTTTCCTTTTCTTTCCTTTCCTTTCTGCTTCATTCTTTCTCACTAGGACAACAAGAGCTCCCCTCTTCTACCTCCTGACCTGTTAAAAAGTCTAGCTGACTTTGAGGAGGAGGAAGAACTGGCCTTTACTAAGCCTCATGATTTCTACCAGGCCTTGGCTGGCCCACTTAGCTCTGCTCCTGGACGAAACATATTTGTATGTAGTTCTCTCTTTATAATACCCCTGGCTGAATATCCTATCCCTGGCTGCATATTCTTCTGCATGTTTCACTGTGTCATTTTATTTAGCCACCCATTTCACTGGCTATGGCAAAGACTCCATAAAAACAAAGCGTGTGATGTTCTGCTGGAGGACTTGACATTTTATTTATTTTTTGCTTGTTTGTTTGTCTGTTGGTTGTGTTCTGAAGCTCCTGATAAAAGCGGTTCCGCAAAAAACCAAACAATAGCTAGCCTTATTTGGTCACCCGTGGTTGGTTTAATGTTGGAATTAAATGCTTTTGGCTCTGTTAGTTACTTTAAGCAGATAAACAGTAAAACATTTTTCTTTTCCTTGGCAATAAGTGTAGGTTTGTCATGGGATTTGTATTGTATTTTGTAGATGGCATTGTTTAATTTATGCTTCTATATTTGCACCAGAAAACCTACAGATGTTTTTCTTGCAAGAATCAATGTAAATGAAAGGATGTACTTATTTAGTTTGTCCCTCTTCCTCCCTGTAGTTGCCAAACCAGTCAAGAGTGGAAAGAGCCCCTGAGCTTATTTCCCAGTCGTCTTCTCTTCTGCCTTTGTCTGGATTTCCAATTCAGGTTAGTCAGCCTTTCTTTATCAGGCATGTCATTGCCAAATTTTGTGTGTGTGTGTCCTGTGAACCAATCCATCAGATATTGAACATTTAATGCTGACAGAATTGTGGGCGTTTGTTATCCATTTAAAAAATGCGATGACGGTAAGGTCGTCTTGCATTGTCGGGTGGCATTGACCAGGGTTCATTCTTTTCTCGCCTTCAGGAGAACTCCTATCAAAACAACAGCATCTTCAGCCAGGCCTATGGGAAAAACACAGGCCACCCAAAGCCTGATGTCCCCCTGCCTCACCAAGAGCCTTCTCTCTACTCCTTGTTTGAAGGCACTCCCTGGTCACCCTCTCTTCCTGCTAGCTCAGGTTTGACTGCTCTTTAAGGCCTGGCCTTCCGTCATAAATGTGCACTCTATTCAGTAGTGGATTTAGCTCCTGGGAGTTGATTTAAACAATGAACCTCTTAACTGCAAGCTGGGTGTTTACAATGTTTCTATTTGGGAAGGTTTCTGTTCTTAAATTAGGTCATGAATATACTGGCATGATCCTGGCATTTTTCAGAGTTTTTATTTTTCTTTTGTCCATTAATGGAAATAATTTTTTTCATATGGAAAAATGAAAAGATGAATTACGGCAGTTTATGCAATCGGTGAAGAAGCACAGCAATTTGCTAAAAATGCATCAGGGATTTGGAATTGGCAGTTCAAAGGACTAATACGTAGTGTTTAATGCACATCCCTGATTGTTAGCTTTGTTAGCTGAGGTTTTAGAAATTTCAGTTCCGGTTTAGTTCGGTTTCACTTTTTAAATGTCTGTTTTAAATTCAGTATTTACTGGAAACTATCAGTAGTTTAAAAAAAAAAAAAATTCTTGTAAATCAGTGTTGATATCAGTAGATATGTTTTATTCTATGCCTAATGGTTGAGCATATCTGTTTCTTTAATAACAATAATCACATGACACTATTTCAAAACGATTTGCAACAATAATTAAACGGGTCACTGACTAGCATTTTACATTTTAAATTTCGGTTTTGCCACACTGCTCTTCATCAGATACAGCCGGTGTATTCCAAACCTGGGAAAAGCTTGCTTCTGACATTGGTCGGTTTGCTGTCATGTTTGAGCTTTTGTTTCCTGATTTATGATGTTTTACAGACCACTCGACACCAGCCAGCCAGTCCCCTCACTCCTCCAACCCCAGCAGCCTGCCCTCGTCTCCGCCCACGCATAATCACAGTTCCATCCCCTTCTCCAACTTTGGGCCCATTGGGACCCCGGACAGCCGTGACAGGAGGATGACAGACCGCTGGAAGCCAGAGAAGACAGGTAACCCCACCCCGCTCCTAAAGATCATGAAATCATGGGTCCTCATGCTACCACTCAGTTCTCTTTAGTATGCCATTGTGTGGATAGTCACCAAAAAGATTACCAGTAAAGGCAGCCACTTTTCCATTTTAAATCTTTTTTTTTTTTTGAATCGCCAGTTTTTTTCCCCGTTTTTTTCTCTCCAATTCGGAATCCTTAATTGTGCTAACGAATCTCGGCTCGTCGCTACGACTCCCACCACCACACGTGGGGAGGGTAAAGAGGTACGACTAGTCTCCTCAAATCCTAGTCGCCTTTGAGCCACCCGTCTCTTTTTCGCACTGTAGGCTACGCAGCCCGCACGAGAGGTTCAGCGCCGACTGGAGGAGAGGCACGTCCCTCTCGACATCACTGCCAGCCCGCAGGTGCCCGAGAAGCCGGTAGGAGACGTGTGTTAGCAACGAGCCGAGAGAAACCCTGCTGATTTTCCATACACCAGCCCGGCCTTGCCCATGTGCTGCCTCTGTGCTCTCCCGGTCACGAGCAACTAATGACTTGAGCTGGATTCGGACCGGCGAACTCCAGCTCTTAGGGCTCAGTCTCTGCTCGGGCGATCGCCTTTACCGACTAATTCGAATTATTATCAGTTATGTACTCTGCCCAGTATATTGCTTACTTATGATATAAATCTATGGCATACTATAGTATTTATTTCAAAATTCCTGCTTTGTATGACCCTGGATTAAGCACTAGATGATGATGGCAATATTGACAGGTAATAAAAACCTACTTAACAAGATGCCCTGGTGTTAAAGCTACGATAAAGCAATGGTCTTCCCTGCTGTGTCTGCCCCTGCAGCAGTCAGTGGGTTCGGTTTGGACTACCTGTCTGCCGCGTCGTCCTCGGCCTCAGAGAACAGCTGGCATCAGAGCAGCACTCCCAGTAACACCTGGGCAGCGCAAGAGTCAGCCATGGATGACTCCTCCAACGTCCTCTTGGACAGTCTTAAGGTACTCCAGCGCCTTCCATTCAAACTCCAACGTCCTATATATGTTTGTTTATGTGCACGTACGTTGTCTGTAATATAGAAATGGTTTGACAAGTAGGACATGCAATTAAGTTGTTTATGTGGAGTTATACATTTATGGGTTGAAAGTTTCAATATATGTATTCATATACTGAGATATTCATCTGTTGATATTTGGTTGGTAAATTTCTCAAAAACATTAGAGCATTGCTCCTTTTCTGTTGGTTTTCTTAAAGAACTGCCATAGCAGGTCCCCATTGTCTGGCACTTGGTCAGTTTTATACACTGCCACGCTAGCTTTCTTCCCTTGTTTAACATGAGTGTGATCCACTCTTTCCATTTAAACTTCTCTAGGCTTTTGTTTAACATTTGAAAACCAGTCACTAAATTCACATCCAAAACGAATGCAGTGTTGTCTGGCCTGTGTTTTTATCATTGTCTACTCACATTTGAGTGTAATTAATGTTTTCAAAGACCCAGGCCCATGTAACAGCTGAATGATGCAAACAGCACTACTTTTTTGACAACCACCCAAACGACTGCGTTGATGTAACCTCCACGTGCCCTTTAATCTGAATTTGGATGGGAAGGTTTTTGATGGCGCGCATTTGGGCTGTGTGTGGACGGCGCCCATCTCCAGGTGTGATGTTCAGTAACCGGCCTATGCTCGCTCAGTGTCCTGAGCTTGTGCTTCCCTCTCACCCGCAGTCCATCTGGTCCAGCTCCATGATGCACCCGGGCCCCTCGGCCCTGGAGCAGCTGCTCATGCAGCAGAAGCAGAAGCAGCAGCGGGGCCACGGCGCTATGAACCCGCCGCATTGAAGGGCCGCGGAGGAACGCTTTCGCGGGAAGACAGACTGAACAAGCTGCAATGACGACGATGACAAAACGACGAGCTCCAGACCGAATTGCCGGCGTATGGGGGCTGGGGAAGGCAATGACCCGACGCGCTCAACGGACTACCCTGCCCAACCACCCCCACCTCCCCCCGCCTCGCCCGACGAGGGTGGGCGTGGCCGACTCCTCTCTCAATCTCTCCGCTCTCTGCGCCTCCACAACGTCGAGGGAGCGCTGCGCTGTTTGTGCACGGAGCTGCCGCTGAGCAACTTGCGGGGTTTTTACATTGAGGAACAAAAAACAAAAACACAAAAACCAAACTGAAACAGCTAAACGAAAATGCCTAGCGGATACCGTGTTCCTGACAGCCTCCGGCCGGTGCGGATGTCTTCCGTGGCTCCGGCCTCCTCTGGTCCTCCCGAAGCGGACAAGCCGGTCTGACGGACTGGCGCGCTGTACCAGGACCCCGACCTCCTGTAGGAGGCAGTGTGGGAGGAGGGCAGTAAGCACAGGGCTTACCGAGTGTTTTTTGGGGAGGGTGGGAAAGACGGGCTGATCTGGTATAGTCGTGATAATTTTCTTCTTGGAGCGAGGCGGTGTTTTGCTTCTTTTTTTTTCCCCCAGAAGCTGGGTCAAAAATGGAGGAATGGGTGAACAGCTACAGGTGTCGGCATGGCCTGCAAGGGTGTGCCTCCCATCCGGAGTGTCGCTGAGCGGCGAGAGGCCGAGGCAGAGGACGCTGCCCGTGTCACGTCACTTCTGTTCATCCAGCATTGGAAGACTGCTTTTGTAAATGTATTTAAGTAGAAACGGGGCCTTCTCCAGGCCAGTCAAGAACTAAAATGCTTTGCAAGTTCACTGAAACGTTAGCTCAATAAGAGAATCAAGTGTGTGTGTGTGTGTGTGTGTGTGTGTGTGTGTGTGTGTGTCGGGGGGCGGGGTTACTATTGATAGCTGCAGTAGAGATTGCTATTATTAAAATACTGTATTTTGTGATTTGTTATGTAGCAGTTCTAGCTTTATGAAGTATTGGGTAAATATGTATAATAGTTAACTGCTGTTGTGGGATGGGGTGTTTATATGTTCCCTCATTTCCCCCTGCTCCCCCTATTCCTGGATTTCTTTGAGTATACGTTTTACTGTAGCTTATCAGGTTTATTTGGGTAACGTTCTGCCTTTTAATGGTTTTAAGCAGCTCTTTAGGTTGCTCTTTGTGCCTGGTCAGTTTTTTTTGTTTGTTTTTTTTTCCCTCCCCCCCAATAATCATTGCGATCTTGGCTGGCGGTGTCTTTAAATGAAAACGAGCAAACGGGTCCAGCACAGCTGCTGGTTCAGCGATACCGGAGCACAAGCAGCGTGGGACCGTCTGTGGGGGCGAGGCCAAGGTCAGACGGGCAACCCTCAGAGCCACCTCACAGCCCACTGCAGTGACAGTGTAGTAGATGGTGAGATTGTCCAGCTTTCTGACGGTCCAAGCCCCGTTTATCAGTTGCGTAGAGCAGGAAATACACACACATACACACACTTGTATATAGATATAGGTCTATATATGACACCTGCATACATTCACACTGTTTTTTCCTTAACCTAAGCAGCAGTGGAAGCGTTTTTTATTTAAAGGGTGAACGAAAGGACTGAATATTAAACGTACATGAGGGAAAGCTTGTGTTTTTCTTTTTATTTAATATAGAGAACCTTTTATTAAAGACAACTTTAAATGATGTGTCTAATTGCTGTGTGATTGTGCTTTTCTCGTTGCATTCAAATATGTATTTACAAAAAAGAGAGAATTAATTGGATTATACGGTGGGACGTGTGGCCGAAAGCCTTCAGTCACTGCTCAGTTACTTTAAACCTCCAGGACACTGCAACTATTGTCACTTTGTTTTTGTTTTGTGTTTTTTTTTCCCCCTCCTGTGTGTATGATTTCAGTGAAACAGGGTTTTGAGAATTTATTTCTGTTGTGGTGAGAAGCCGGAGTATCAGTTGTCAGTGTTCTTAAACTCATGCTGCATTCAGAAGTAAGAAATTTTCACCCCCTTGAATTTTCATGCACGCTAACTGGGAAAAGCCTGTAGTCTGTGTATAGGGAGGAAAAATGCCAAACCCAATCAGACTTTTGACAACCTGTGGTTTTTCCTGCATTGTTGAGGCTTGAGAGGCCATTGAAACCCTATTTTTGGTGTCTATCAGATACCATATCCACACTTAGCAATGGTGTGATAACATCTCATATGGTGATTAGCGGGAACTCTGCACTCCAGGCACTTAAAACATTCCATTGTTAGTCTCCTGCAGCACTGTACCTAACAATAAAGGAGTCCATTGCAGTCCTACCAAGCACAGTCAACCACTACCAAACGACTTCTAAACCAAGCTCTCGACTCCCAGCTCAAGTCCGTGCGCTTGAAGAAAATCAGTTTTTCTGCATGAGAATATGACGTTCCGAAATGCTTAGTGTATCATGGGAATTGGGTGTCCTGGTGCAGGACAGGTATATGTGGGGTGGGTCGGGGGGCATCAACAACGGAAACTGATTTGTGTTCTAAGCTTTTGTGTTACCTGTCTTTCTGTAGGCCTGCTTCAGCCATTGCTGAAGTCAGTTACCCCTTTAATAAAGTAAACCAAGTTCTCCCTTAACGGCTATGGATTTCTTTCACATTCTTTCTAGAATTCTTTTTAAGAATAAGCCACGATACATTATTGTAGTTTTTTTAAGTTGCATGTTTTACATGAGTCCACCAATAAGATGGATTAAGAGGTACACTCTATTATAAGGCCAAAAGTTTAGGCACACCTACACATTATACCTAAAGAAGCCTCTATGACATCCCATTCTAAATCCATTAGCATTAATATTGAGTTGGTTCCCCCCTTTGCAGGTATAACAGCTTCCACTCTTCTGGGAAGGCTTTCTACAAGATTTTGGAGTATGTCTTGGAATTTTTGCCCATTCTTCAAGAAGAGCATTTGGGAGGTCAGACACTGATGTTTGACGAGAGGGCCTGGCTCGCCTAGTCCATCCCAAAGGTGCTCAATAGGGTTGAGGTCAGGGCTCTGTGTGGGCCAGTCAAGTTCTTCCACACCAGGCTTATTCAACCATGCCTTTATGGACCTTGCTTTGTGCACTGGGGCACAGTCCTGCTGGAACAGAAAAGGTCCTTCCCCAAACTGTTTCCACAAAGTTGGAAGCATAGAATTTTCCAAAATGTCTTGGTAAGCTGAGACATTAAGTGTAACTAAGGGGCCTAGGCCAACCCCATAGCATTATCCCTCCTCTACTAAACTTTACATTTGGCACAATGCAGTCAGGCAGGTAAAGTTCTCCTGGCATTCGCCAAACCCAGATTCGTCCATCAGACTGCCGGATAGAGAACCTTGATTCATCACTCCACAGAACACGTTTCCACTGCTCCAGAGTCCAGTGGTGGCATGCTTTACACCAATCCATCCAATGCTTGGCATTGTGCTTGGTGATTTAAGGCTTGCAGACAGCTGCTCGACCATGGAAAACCATGCCATGAAGCTCCCGGTGCCCAGTTTTTGTGCTGATGTTAATGCCAGAGGTTTGGAACTCTGCAGTTATTGAGTCAGCAGAGTGTTCATGACTTTAACGCACTATGTGCCTCTGCACTCGGCGACCCCGCTCTGTAACTTTACGTGGTCTTTGTGGTTGAGTGGCTGTGGTTACAAAACGCTTCCACTTTGGAATAATACCACTTACAGTTGATCGTGGAATATCTAGGAGGGAAGAAA
>JAOVYW010000038.1:4189626-4209505 GCA_025775045.1 Hiodon tergisus | reverse complement strand
AACAATATAAATATTTTTGCATTTCCACTCCTGTATTGGCACCCAATAAATCGGATGATTAGTCGGTATACAAGGCATTATCTCATAACATAAACGTATCAACCTGCCTATCTGGAGGGAGTAGAATTTTTTTCTGTTCAGAAAAAGAAGGAAATGATTTTATTTACCTGGGCAAAGGCAATATTACTGTAGTTGCCATTGCCAGCCTCTACTCCCCTTGTCTGCAGGATGCTGTCCGCCTTCTGCTCCAGTTTGCCTATTTCCCAGAGTATCGACAGTCTCTCTTTCTCAAACTCATCTGCTTTCTCTCTCAGTTCAGAGGAGATCTTGAGTGCTTGATTCTCGCGTCCCTCTAGCACCCTGACCAGTGCCGTCAGAGCCTCTCTGTCCTCCTGCAGGTGTTGGGTCCGCTTCCCCAGCTCAGCCACTGTGCTGCTAAAAGAGGTGAGCTGGCCTGAGATGTCTCTGGCCTGGCTCTTTGTCTTGTCCACGTGCTCTTTCAGGCCGTGACCCAACTGCAGCAGCCCGTGGGTCATCACATTTACATTATCCCAGGAAACACCCTGAACTTTATTTACCTTTTCTGCAGGCCCCCTCCTCTCAAAGGGGTAGCCAGTTCCAACATGAACCAGAATTCCGGTGTAGATCACCAGGTTAATCGCTTTTGACGTCATCTTTCTTTCTTTTTCCTCTCTCATCTTCTTTTAGTCAAGGCTGACAGGCCATAGTGAAAATATTTGCCTCGTCTTAGCTTTATAAGCTGTTTAGTTTTATAAGCTTGAGTCAATGGAAGAGTGTTGCTGCCCTGATTGGCTCCTTCTACCATATGGCTGTGACCTTTCTCATGGTTTCTCCTTTTACCAAGTTTTAATTGGTTCTGCAGGGGAACACGTACTAAAAAGGCTATGATGTAACAGCACCATGGTGCCTGTTGCTCTCACTGAGCTATATCCCTGCTAAGTTTTTTACTCATCCAAGATTCATAATTTAAAAAAAAGACTTTAGTTAACCTGGTTTCTGAAAATAATTTGGTTTCATAAACTGAGTTCCGGGAGGATTGAAGGATGACCAGTGATGTGATGATTGCTTTTTCAAAAATGTTGGCAACTTCTTGTCTCTATAGTGGATTTTGTGGCCTTATTTCTAAATTGTCATGATGACGATATTTCTTGAATCTGGTTTTCATTTTGAAGAAAATAAACACCAGATTCAATATTTTTTTCTTTAAGCTAAGTGAGATGTATACTTTTCTTTTTGAAAGGGTAGGTTTTAATTTGAAAAACTGGAAACTTTATTAAATTGATATGAACCGAGAAAGACCATACTCCAGTCTAGCCTTGGAGGCATGCAAAGTACTGCAGTCTATGATGCTGTGAATAGTTCTGCAAGTCAGTGTGAGAATTAGGGAAAAGTTCAAGCACAGAGAATTCCACTGGTATATTTTCATTCCTCAGGCTCAGAGCACTCTGGGCACAGATATTAGAGGGAATCTCTTGGATTAGGTCTGCATTGTACAGTACTTAAATGCCATTGTAGATTTTGACAAAACTTCTATTGTTTTATAACGTTAAATATATTGGATGTAAATCAAAAAGAGAGACAATAGATTGGGTTAGTATTGGTTTTCTGTATTTTGAGTTGTTTTTTGAGTTTACCATTCCATGAAAATACTGACAGGGTTAAAAGAACTGGAGCAACTTGGTAGTGCCTTGCTCAATGGCAGAACAACAGCATCAGCCTCACGATTTTTAACCAGCAATCGGCTACTTGCCTGTTTCCCAAACCTCTGAGCTATAAAATTGAATGTTTAGGAAGAAAACGATTAACGTAATCGTAATTATATCATTTGAACGGGTACATCATTTTTTATATTGTGTTTAATAGGGAAAACTATTTTTATCGATTCAAACTTTGTAGTTGCATGTTTGAATTTCATTATTTTTGCACGTAAGATTAAAAGAAAAAAATAATATAAAAAGCACTGCAGGTGACATAAGGAAGAAATACAAATACTGTATTTGGCGGTCAGATGGAGTTAATCGTCGGCAGAATGAATCCAAAAAAACACATGAATTGTGGTAGCTGTCCTCAGTATATCATATTATAATTTTGCTTTTGGGTCGGATGGTTTCCATTCTCATTTGACGATTTGCTTTGTTTCAAATTCGAGTCAAAGTTTTACAAATTTTCTATATTTTATTTTGTCCCAATTTCTGTTCTCCCATAAAACACCAGAGGGCTCACTTTTTCAATTTTTTTCAAACTAAATTAAATCGTCACGACGTACATTTTCAGTAGTCTTGTAGGAAAATAACATTTTGGTTATGGTATATCCATTAGAAAAGTGTATTGATTGTTATATTTAATTATCATGTTATGCTGGATTTTCCATTTGCAGGATTGTTTTGTTCTCTGTTAGGGGCCGAAACAAATTCAAACTCCCCCGAGTTTAAAGATTTTAAAATGTTATAATTTGATATTAAATTACAACGAACGAAAAGCTATGTAATAGCTGAAAGTAAATTCAGACTAAATTCACTAAAGTCAAAACATACAATATGAGTTTAAAATAATTAACCACTACGCTTATCAACTTCCAAATTGAATCGCTGCCTCGCCAGCCGACACACGCAGTAGAAGTCTAAACACTCCTACTCAAACCACTTGAACTAAGACGCAACCACCCGCTCTTTGCAGTCATTGGTTACGGTCCCTGCTTACCAATTGGATAACCCCTCTGTCTGTTACACAACCGTAAACCTTTGAAGAAGTTTTCTTCAGTGACCGTAATGGGTGGTTCGGTTCGTTTTCTCAATCGCTCTATGCGCTGTTCTAGTTTTTTTGAACAACGTTGAATTATTTTGGTCCCTGAATTAAATAGCAAAAGGTAAGAAAGAAACGTTTTATACTCTGATTAGTTAAAACGATAGGGAAGTATCCCTTGTCCTCCTCGAGAACTAAACTTATTGTTATTTTTAAAATATGATGGACTGTTCATAATATAGATTACAGATTGAAAACTTAAAAGGAGTAATAGGAAGAAAAAACTAAGAAATACATGTATAACATTGAATTGTTTATTTTTCATTCGGAAGTAACCGAATCAATTGCACCAATAGGTAAATACTAAGTCCAGTTAATTCTTTCCTTAGTAAATTCATTATTTGGTCATTTTTTGCAGTTCTGACGTTAGACGGATGTTAGCCTACTGCATTAAGGCACCACTTGGAAATAGTCTGTAGCCTAGTTCTCAACGTGGTAAAATCGGTATTCAGTTTCATCATATTAATCCAAAATAAACTTTTTAAACGTCTCCAACCTATATCTGAGAAGTGCGTTCACACGTTGAAATATGTTTTGAAAAGAACACGCTTAGTATGGGTAGTGTTTTGGAACGGGTCCAGAAAAAATTCAGAAAGAAGACTTTCACAGGGTTTCATCTGAGACTGTAGGTGTGTTAAAACTGACAGTGGGTTATTTGACTCTTACATATTTAAAAGTTTACGAGTGGTATTTGCTGCTCAGCATTTTCTCCGAGGATTAAATCGCGCACCGATAAATTTATGTGGGTGTATGGTTACTGCGATTCTTCAGAAAAGTTTTACGTATTACTAAATGTGACACATTTGATAATTGTTTAGTTTATTTGCATTATTTTAAAGTCATTCATTTTAGTTTTATTTTCCGTTATTTATACATTGCTTGTGACGTGGACCATTAAAAGAAACGTATCCTTTACCAAGTCTGTGTGATACGTAATATTCACATCTGGCAGGCAAAGAGGACGTCACAGCGCCCTTCTAGTCAGAGTTGGTCAACGTGGTAACATAGCAGGAAAAATATATTCCAAGAATTACAAACGAGACCCAAGGGTCTTTGCGCCGTTAGGGTATTATCACTTTGACACGGGGGAGAGTAACACTTGTACAGGGTTATTCATCGGCAGTTTTCACTTCATCAGCTGGCACCCACAAATTACAAAAAAATACAAAAAGTATTTGTTTTATCAGGAGTTCTACTTGCTGGCAAGGTGCACACAAGTGGATTGTTTTTAAATTTCTTGTTAGCTGTAAATATGTTATCTACAGTGTTACTAGTTAATTATAAGTGATCCTACAATAATTCATGTACATGTACATGTTGTTAAATCGATTGCTGTTTGGGTTGAAGAAAACTGTACTAGCTTGCTTTAACATCATCAGTTCAGCTAGACATTAATTTATTGGGAACATATTCTAAGTTTAATCATTTTAGACTTTTTACCAGTAGTACCAAAATATCTCAAGTTATAAAGATAAAACCAATATTCTCTGTAGCTTTTGGCTGGTTAGCAGTGGAAAAAAGGGAGGCTCTCTGTTTGGGTTTCATTTACATTCAGGAAGACTTATTTTGTTTGCAGCAGTTGATTCCCTACATAACAGCGACTGCAGCCTATTGTTTTGTGTGTAATAAACAGATTGATTTCCTGGTTTTCCTAAATTGAGTTTCATTCTTTTATTGGAGTTATCTACTTTGCTAAAACACTTTTCCACATTCACAAGTTTACTAAACTGCATTAAAGCAAGTAGTGACAAGAGGGCCAAATTCCATTAGATTATAAGGAGGTAAAATTCTATCAACAAGTTAACTGTTTTTGGCATGGTTTAGTTTCACACACAAAAAATGCATTAGCAAATGGCTTTTGGAGAATTTCATTACAGGCTAATTAATGGTGTGAACCTTGTTTGTAGGGATTTTTCCTTCTTCTATTTTTAGGCAAATGTCTGCCTAGTTAAATGAATCCATTCATTCATGCGTCCATGTTTTTACTGATTAGTGCATTACTGCTGTACTGAATGGAAGTCGCATCTTGATATTTTACACTTAAGATGAGTACAAGCGTTTGATTTCAGTGTGAAAAAGCTCCCTCCCCCTTCCTGAGTTAACACATAGGGTTGTATTACAGGTTGGCTGCATGGTTTCCCATACGAGATAGTTTGAATAGTTTTGCTCTGAATCTTTATTGTATATTGTGGTATGATGATGAGATGTATCTCGACATCTCTTATATTAATGTGAACTTCACTGCCAATTTGGACTTTGGCTTGTAAGTTAAGGCTTGGAACTCTACTTGGATACATGACCAACATCTGAACTTTGCAGGAGACATGCAGGCGCTTTATTGGAGGATATTTCTATTAGAACATTTAGGGCTGTCTTTAAGATATGGTACCTCGCTTCAGCCATTGAAGGGTAAATCAAAGTATAATTTATAATTAAAGCTATACAAACTAAAGGAAAAAAAGGCCATGTCATTTCACTAAATACATCCTTGCAAAAGGAGACCTCTAATTCAATAGAATACCACGAGATGCTGTTTATTCCCTTTTAAAGTGTATTCGGCTGCTTTCGCAGGAAGGAACAATTTACTTTGGTTACACTTGGCATCGCTATACTGCATTATACTTCTCTCACTGGACCCTGCTGAAGCCCGGCACATTGTTAACATCTCATTATTCAGGACGTGTTTGTCTGATAAGGCATTTTAATCTGTGAAACGAAGTCTCTCTTCACTGGGCTATTTTATCCGAAATAAAATGTTAGGTTTGAGACCTCCAGCTTCATGGTTGTTGTCACTTAACAATGTTTCTTTTAACATTGACAGGGCTGCTTGTCTGTTTTATCGATTTTCTAATTCCACGTAAGGTGAATTCGGAAACTGGAAGATTAAGGCTACATCCTTGGTTTAATGGGATTTTGGCATAGCTGCTTTTTGTTTTGTGGAGCGCTTTTTAATGAAAATTAGGTAGTTTAAAATACCTTGCGGGCCTGTATACCATTTCCATATGTATCCAATTTCTTAGGCATCTCCACTTATCTTTTAAAAGGCCCTGGTTACACTGAAAAAGTTTTGTTAGAAACAGAGGAACTGGCAATATGATCTCTGCAACTAAACGGCCGAAATTGATTTTGGCGTTGAAACTCAATACAAATATTTTGCCCTGGGTAAGCGTGGTTGTGACTTGAAAGCCATTCTTCTGTGCCAAAGGCAGTGATGTTACTGCAGCTCGAATGGCCTTGACCACTACAGCTTCAGTCTGTGCTGCTATATTTACAAACCATCACTGCCACGTACATCAACACGCTCCTCTCCGCTGCACTTTTGCACTCGGTGGATATCCTGACATCGCGCGCGGACACGGCATGCTCTTGCATATCCTAGCAGAGAAAATGGCATTCATGGCCAAGTTTTTGTCTTTAGGGCGTTATTTGTGACTCTTCTGCAGTCTGTTTTAGGACAGTGTCATGGGTATTGCACTGAATATGTATCTTAACCATTGGCGGCGTGAATTAATATCACATTTGTTTTAACAATGCACATTTAGCTCCATCACGAACAACACAGCTGGAATATATTTCCTAAGCGTAAAAAGGAAGCAGGTGGGATCACGTCGGTTTACATCTGGTCCGTTATGGTATCTGCATTCTGTTGGGGAAAAGAGTTTTGTTTTTAACAGTTTCCTGTAGTTTTATGTCCTTTTCTCGGGCTACTTCAAGCACCCTGGGCGAGCATAATTCTCAAACAAAGGACGCCAAATGGGCGGTCGTTTTTTTTCGAAGGAGTTGAAATATTTCTGTAGGCTTTGCATTCAATTTGGTAAAGCGTGTCTCATTTAAATATTTCCCAGTTACTTCTCGCTTGAATTCCTGTTCAGAAACTCTATGAACAGGGACGTGGCTTGATTGCTCTGCTCAACCTCAGTTAACTTGTGGCTGTTTCCAGAGCTTGGCGAGTTCAACAGTAAAAGGTCCGCTGTCATTAACAGTGCCGTCCATATTGCCGTTGTGCTTAGAGTGGCCTTACAACCAGGCCGTTGTTAAGGTTTCAAACGATCCGCGCAGTTCTACTTTCGGATACACAGGAATGTCAAGTTGCGTCTGACAGTACGTGTTTTTGTGCTGTGCTGCCCGGACACTAACCAACGTCCTGGCCTTTCGCCCTTACTTTCATTCACTTTAGACGTTTTCAACCCAGAGCTCAAGCAGTGTGAGGAAGGGGGTGTTGAACAAGGATACTTCAGACAGCAGACAGCATTTCTTAAGCACAAAAAAATGGTATAATGCTTCATTGTAAAGGACTGAATGCATCCTATTGTGTGTGGAATAAGAACGAGGGCTTAAAAAGGATGCGAGGATGTAGCATATTTAGGCAATAACTGCAGTTTAATTATATTTCTGTCACTGGTTTTCTTTTGTGATTTGTGTGTCAGATGTTTCGATGTGGGTGCACGTCTCATAAAGTGCTTTGTGTTTTACTTTCGTATAGGTGCACCCCAGATAGTGGATGTGTGAGTAGCAGGAGTGTGACGGTGTGGTGTCGTGCGTTTGTTCTGCTCTCCGCCCGTTTATCTTTCTCTTGTGTTTTCCCTCTGGCCTTCAGGAAGCAGCTGATATTGGGTTTTCTGGCAGAGGCCGGCCCGAGTTCCTAATGTGAGACAATAGGAGCGTTCCCGGGGGTCGAAGGGTGTTCTGAAATCTGCTTCCCCTCAGGAAACAGCAGATTTGTCCAAGCAGCTAAGTGAGGGGAACAGTGAGAGTTTTGCCTCTAGTTGTGTCTGGTTTTGCTATTATTGTGTTTACCTGTGTGTGTGTGTGTGTGTGTGTGTGTTCAGGAGAGCACATAAACTCATGTCACTGTTTTGGTGAAGATACGTAGATATACCCTGTGCAGATCCATTTAAAGCAACCATTTCTTATCAGTTTGATGTCAGGTTTTACTGCCGTCGGCCTGAGGCATTCCTGATTCATTGTGTGCTGGGCCTCACATATCCTCTACTTCCTTAACAATGGGAAAAGGAAGGGGATGGATTACCTCAGCTTTCCTAAACACAGTCCTCGCTAACCAGTGTTTGAGTTGAGTTTCTCACAAAAAATATAGACTAGTGCAATAAAATACTCTATCTGATAAGCTGGTATCTGGGGCGATTTATGAGTGACATAGTCTCTGGTAGAGAATTGTCCTGTATTAAAAATGGGTTGAAATAATGCTTGAAAAATTAGTATTTTTGAATTGGCTGAATGCTATTATTTGTCTGCTTTACTTGGTAAAACTACTAATGGATCCACCGTGACCATTTCTAGTGTGAGATGGAGCGGTTGTGGTGTAAGTTTTAAGAGTACAGTAGTGAAAGGGTTTTTAAAGAAAGGCCTTTTTTTGTTTCCTTCACCTGGGATTGAGGAGGGGGGGGGGAAAAACCTCCAAAAAAAAAGTAAAAACTTCTTGCTTGGTTTAGTCTTACCCTTTAAGCAGGGCAAAGAAACTGCTAGCTGTATGTGTTTTGACCAAACCGATGTTGAGTGTTGTGAGGGAACGGGAGGTGATGGGTACTGATGTATCTGACCCTTAGGTCTGTGCCCTTTAATTTAGCGCCTGTCATCTGGCAATGAAAAAGAAAAACCCCATGGCGTTTTGTCAGCAGGGAGCAAGAGATAAGAAGAGACGAGATGTGGAGGGTGGTGTGTGGTAGTGGCTGGGCTCTGCAGGTATTACACGCTGCGGAGCTCCACACACGTGGTGTGTCTTGAGTTTCAAAGTATTTCGTCTTTTTGTTGTGCCGTTCGCAGTGGGAGAGCTGCAGGGCGAGGAGTTGGGGGTGGGTGGGGAAGAGAAATGGCCAGGCCTGGTTGTCAAAGAGATGGTTAAACCCGACATGGCGAAATTAACCAGACCTAGTGTCCCTCTGGTCTTGGCATTGCGATCCTAATTGGCAGTGGCCGTGAAAGACACTTCTTGACTTTAATTGCCATGGAGAGAGGCCCATAATCTTGTTTTTCTAGGGCATTTTAGCTTACAGGAACTATGCCGTACTTGCACACTGATCCAGGCCTGTGTAATTGCATTCCTCCGCATGGCTTTTCCCTGAGCTTTCTTGGAGCAACAAGTTCAGCTGTGGAGATAATGACCCTTTATTTGCAGTATAGAACTCCCATGTTCTGATATTTGAGGAAGGCTGCAAGTCCCAGCCTGGCCATGGTGGCAGGTTGTAAGAAGGAAGTGTGTGGAGGAATTTGCCTGGGGCTCTGTGGCAAGCAACCTGTGTCTGTGTTTGTGGTGCCTTCTGTTTGTGTGGAAATAACCTTTTCCCCCCTGTCTGTTTCTCTCACATGGGTTATTGTGAAGAGCTGTACTTCAGCACATGAGCAACAGAATCGGGAGAGAAGCCAAACAGAACTGTAACAGCTGTGTAGAGGGGGCTTTAGGGTCCTTTGAGGGGTGTGCGGAAGGGTAAGTCTTTTTTGCTTCTTGTGGAACTTTTTTGAGCAATTATTTTTCAACTGTATTCAAAAAAAGATGGATAGGAAGAATTAGTGTAATGTATCCTTGTATGCTAGATGTTAATTTCAGCTTTTGTCTGAGTATTGGCCTTTTTAAAGAAACGGGGTTTAGTTTTCTGTCACACAAAATCTCTGCAGACTTCAGAGCACAGATGTTTGTATGTCAGTGTATCCGAGTATTTGATATTATGTTTAATCTCCTTTAATGAGTTCAGCAAAAATCTGAGAAACAAGCTCTTTAATCGACATGCGTTGAACCATTTCCAATGTCTTGGTTGGAGTAAAAGCAGGGGAAAGTGGATGGTTGTGTTATTTTTCTTGTTAACGCAGGGCAGCTTTTGCCTCCCGTTTTTAAATTGTCATACTTGAGAACAGTGAGCACGTTGGAGCAGTACTGTAATTGAGTCGGTGTCCTCACTTTTACCAGGTGGTGAGTCTCTCGGGGCTGAAAGTTTCTGCTTCCATAAGATGACTCAGTCTGTGCAGGTTAATCAGAAACTGCCTGGTAAGAAGCTACTAAACTGTCTGTGGACTGTCGTCCTTCTGTGCCATCTATGGATATAATGTATTACCTGATTCTTGCAGACCTGGGTGCCCCGTTCCTGTACAGCACCAATGAAGAGGAAGATCAGGGAGGATCCTATTCCGTCCAAACTCCTTATGGCTTTCAGCTGGACCTGGACTTCCTCAAGTACGTGGAAGAGATTGAAAGCGGGCACAATTTACGGCGGGCCCCAGTTAACCCCCGCCGGGGGACACGGAGCACAAAAACCTCCCAGCGTAGTCCAGTGGGTGGGGGACGCACCAGTGGCTGGACATCCACCGAATCCCTGTCCTCTTCTGCCAGCGAGGATGGCCGAGTGCCCCCCCTGCCTCCACCACGGAACCGCACCACCTCTGCATCCAGTGAAACACAAACACAAATTCTCTCTCCAGTGGCCATTCTCAGCCCTCCACTATCTGCTGGCCTGAAGGTGCCTCCATTACCGCCAGTGCGTAATCCCAGGGTAGAGAGGACCCTGCTCGAAACAAGCCGACGGCTACAACAGGAGCAGACACAGCATTATAACGGCGCTGGCTTCCCACTTTCTGACCCTCCCAAAGCAGGTCATAGAGAAGCAGCAAGGGCTGTGACCGTATCTGGCCCTTCCCAACTCTCGCAGGCCAACAGCTTGACTGCTGATGCCCAGGTGCCCCAGCAACCCCCGGCCTCCCCCAGCCTACACCAGACAAGCGGGATCCGAGCCAGTCCTTACAACTCTGGCTGGAGCACCCCGGCATCTGGAAGCCACACTACCATGGGGCAGGCCCCTGTCCCGCCTGCACAGCTCCAGACAGTGCGGGAACAGATGGCGGCTGCCCTGAGGCAGCTTAAGGAGATGGAAGAAAAAGTGAAGGGGGTGTCTGCACTGGAGAGAGAAGTGGCCGAGCTGCGCGCCGAAAAGGACAGACTGTTCCTGGCGCTGCGTGAGAAAACGGTGGCAGAGGGTGGCGGGGTCCTGGAGCAATCTCAGATTGTGGGCAAGAGTTCCAAAGAGGATGATGGCGTGGCAGACGGCCAGAGATGCTCATCTTCATTCCCTACTGATGGCAGACCCAGAAAGCTGGTGGAGCTGAGGAAGCTGACGGAGAAGTTGGGAGGAAAGGACGAGAGAGACATTGATAAACCAGAGAAGGGTCCAGCCAACGAGAAGGTGGTGCAAAAATCAGTGGCAGTTGGAGATGACAAGCCCCTCGAGCAAGGGGTCTTTTATTACTGTCTGGGCACAAAGGACGCTTCTCTGAGCGCAACCCTGGAGGTTTGTGACAAAGGAGTTGGGACAGGTGCACCAGTTATGTGCGGCGTGGGAGTGGAAGCCAGAGTGGAGACTGAGGAAGTTGGCGTAGGCGTGGTGGAATCCTTACTCGGACTGACGAGTGAAGCAAAGAAGGAAATTGATTGCCTACAGGACACAATCAAGTTCCAGAGTGAGTCCATACAGGTTCTTGAGGGCCAACTGAGCCAGGCTAATCAGGAACTAGAGATTCTGCGAGCTCATGAGGAGCATAAAAAAAGCATCACCTTGGTGGACAAGGGTGTTCTTATCAAGCCAGAGACCGCCAGTGTCCAAGTGGAAACTGAACTCCTTGATATCAGAACCCAGGAGAAGCCGACACAAAGTGTTGCCGTGGAGTGCTGTGTTGAGGTTGCAAATGCATGCGTTGGCCCGGATTTTACATCTCAGCATACTGACCAGAAGACTCAGACAGATCCGGAGGTCAGCGACGGGGATGATGCCTTGGTAGCACCTGCCTGTGCTGGAAGCCAGTGGGGTAATCCGTGTAACGGTAATAAACTACAACCGAAACCTCTGGTCACTGCACTGAAGAGAAGACAGATGACCGTCACTGCTGGTGCTGGGACAGACTGTGTGGTAGAAGGGAAGCAACACAACGAAGAAGAGACTGTAACCTGCAGTCCAGCTGTTGGTGAGTGCCATACATATATTTGTGGCTTCAAATCATTTCTTTTTTTAAACGGATGCAAATATGCCTGACCCCATGGTATCGTAAGGCGTTCCTTCTGCACCACTTAGCTTTGAAAATGGCAAAAACAAACACTGTGGGAAAGCGGAAATTTTTTCTTGTAAACACTACGGACCAGCTGGATGAAAAAAAAAAAAAAACCCTGTATGCTTTGCCTAGCGATGAATGAGTTTTAAATCCGCATGGGTGTTGCTAGAAATGAGTCATTGCTGGCTTCGGCGGCAATCACGGAGTGCCCCGATTGATGTTTCTACTGTACTGTAGGCATGCTGAAATCCATTATGAAGAAGAAGGATGGGAGTGGGCCGGGCGAGCCTCGCAGTGGCAATAAGAAGAGTCTGCAGTTTGTAGGAATACTGAATGGCGGGTAAGTGGAGTGTCGACACTGGTACATCATTATTTACCATCAGCTGCAGTCATAGCTTGACTTGGCTTCATTAGAAAGTTTTAAGGTAAGTAGTCGCTGTACAAATGAAATGAAAACTAGGAGTATATCGAGTGTTAGATTCCTTTAGGGAAGGTTTTAGTTCTTCGCTGGTTATTTCTGGTTAAGTTCGTTTGGACCATTTAGAAACATTAAAAACTAAAGCTAGGACTCTTCTGCAGGTATGAGTCCACTTCCAGCGAGGATGAGGATGAGGAGGAAGAGGATGGCAGCTCCTCGGGAGCAAGCGAGGCAGGTGACAGCTCTGACAGCGACGGAGACGGCGTAGCTTTGGAGGACTCCTCCGACGATGAGGGAGACCTCCATTTGGACGACAGCGATGATGACGTGGAGGAACCGTCAGAAGTCGAACGCGAAGAGCAGCGGGACGCAGTGAAAGAGAAGTAAGCCCAGATGGCTGGTATAGACAGGCTGGAATGGGGAGATTCTGATGTGACGTTTACTCTTTAAAGAACAGCTGTGTGATAAAACGGAGGACTCTCTCCAATACCAAAGTACTCCTTCCTGCCGTAGGTTTGAACTGAGCATGAAAATGCGTGAGGCCTGCCTCATTCTGAAGAACCACCTCAACGATGATGTCAGTGTCCTGAAGAGTAAAGAAGTGGTGGGTAACCCAAAAATCTTTGTTTGTTTGTTTTAGTTTTTTAAAAGCTGATTTCAAATGGGCTGCTACATAAAGTCTGTATCTATTCTATGAAATTACAAATGTTTGTCAGAGTGAAGTTAAGCTACAATACCTACAGTCCTTCCACTTACACGGGGTTGCCAGCAGGGCGTGAGACAATTGATCTTTTTTTAGGAGCTGCTACATTCATTCACATTCGGAGCCAACTTTTATACAGACTCCGCCAAAGGCTGGGCTGCGAATGCGTGTGACACTTCCGTGACTCCTTGTGGTGGAATTAACCCAATCAGACATGCCGTGATCTGATAAACTGGCATCAAAGTTACTCTTGTGCAAGCCTTAAGTCGCCAGTGTTGACTCTGTGTGACCCCGTGACTTCGGTTTTCAGCCAAATCTCATAAATAACATTTGGTCACAAATTGAATGTTTATAGGTTTTTTTTAATAAAAACATTTCTTCAAGTTCAAGAGTGCCTATAAAGTGAATAGAACTGTGAAGATTTCACAGGGAAACCCAGTTCTATTGGGATTCCATCGATTCTGTCTGCCAATTTATATAAAATCTAGTGGAGCAAGCAATAACATTGGTGGGAAAGTTAAACTTTTTGTAAAGTTTGATAACCTGGATTGCAAAATCTAAAGTCCCATTACAAGGCTCTCTTAAATTTAACCCCGTTGAGTATTGTATTTAACCCCGTTGAGTATTGTATGACAGCCGTGTCTGTCTACGCTGTTTCCACCTCTGCCTTAGCTTTCCAGCACTCACACTGTGCAGCTGGAATGGTTCCGCGTATCCAGCGCCAAGATGGCCCTGCCCTTGCGCGTGTCAAACTATCTCATGGCATTCTCCGAAGTGTCCCCGGCCCTGCTGGCACATGTGGTCAACATGACCGACGGCAACGGCAACACCGCGCTGCACTACAGCGTTTCGCATTCAAACTTCACCGTGGTGGGACTGCTGCTGGAAACTGGTCAGTGTGAAGCGCGTAACAACCACGCGGGATGGGCACGGTGGGTGGTTGGAATGGGATATGATGCTCAAGGGTATGTGGGCAACGGCGATAAAATATTGTCCTAGGTGGATTGGGTTGACTCATTCTGGTTGTGCTCGTGGCGTATTCCTTCTGGTTTACGCAAACAGGACTTGTATAAATAAAAACCGTACTTGCTTTTGGTTGAATTGTGTTATTCTAAAATCCCGCTTACGATCTGCACGATTTTGATGAGTTTGAATCTCATTGGGCCCGTGGGGGCTGGGATAATCGGTCTGAAAGATGCGTGGGGGCTGTCTGTCGTACGTAGGCATGTGCCGTGTTGATCAGCAGAACAAGGCGGGATACACGGCCATCATGCTGGCTGCCCTGGCGGCCGTTAAAGAGGAGGAAGACATGAGGGTGGTGGAGAAGCTCTTCAGCCAGGGCAACGTCAACGCCAAAGCTAGCCAGGTAAGAGCCCTCGGAAAAGCCAACGTCGGTGCCCGCTTTCACGTTTTGTCGCCTCCTGTCATATCGTTGTTCCCCCCCCCCCCCCCCAAGTACTTGACAGAAAGCATGGTCCATTTGTAAGAAAGGGACTTGATTTACCACCAAAAGTATGCAGTTATGGCTTTTTAGTACATCCATGTCATAGACATCTAATTTGGTCAAGTCGTAAGAAGTTAAACTATTTTTCTGATTGGCAGCTTTGGGAATTTGTTTTGATTCAGGCAAATGGTATTAAAGACTTTTTAACAGTGGGTGTCTTTCATATAGGGTTGCTGATCAAGGCCTCTTTTAGAACAATACTGTGACTACCGTATAGAACAAATTCTCTAGGGGCTACTGCTTTACAAGGCTAAATGCTAATTTATGTTTTAAGTGGGCGGTCCTAAGCTGAAACTGGAATCAAATTTGTTTGTGGCATTGCTAACATGCCTACGGGTTGTTTGTACGAAGGCCGGGCAGACTGCACTAATGTTAGCTGTGAGTCACGGAAAGCAGGAGATGGTGCGGGCACTGCTGGCTTGCGGTGCGGATGTGAACGTGCAGGACGACGAAGGCTCCACAGCCCTCATGTGTGCCAGTGAGCACGGCCGCGCCGAGATCGTCTCACTGCTCCTGGAGCAGCCAGGCTGCGACATTTCCATTGTGGACAACGTGAGTACTGCGGGGCCATATTCCACACATTGAAATTGACACAAAGAGGGAAAAAAAAAAGCTGCATCTGTACACCATAGTTAGGAAACACCATATTCTAGACATGTCACTTTTCTTAAATATAGTTCACCCAGTTTAGATTTGCTATTGTCTCGGCTCTTCCGCGTGTTCCCTGCCACTGCACGAGTTGGGGGTGTGGAAATACCACCAAGCTCCTCCAACGCACCCGCCTCAGAGCTAACACCACAGCCCAAGCAGTACGTACCAGAGATTCTGCTCTGATTGGAGGAGAGTTGCATCACTTTCAATGGCTCTGCAAACCTCACTGTAGCTTCTTTTGAAAGTTTGAAAATTCACAGTGATACACAAGGGATGTCATATCACTGTTCCATATGGATTGAATTCAGAGCTACTTGAACTGTTCCTTACTTGTCTGTCCTTCGTCCCTTTGCTAGGATGGCAGTAACGCTCTTTCAATTGCCCTGGAGGCCTCCCATAATGACATTGCTGTGCTGCTCTACGCCCACATGAACTACTCCAAAGCTCAAGCAACTGTGAGTTGCCTGGCTATCGAGAGGGTTTAATTTAGCCTTCTACCACATTTTTGGCATGTGATTAAGAATTACACTTCATTAGAACCGGATACATTGTAATCTTTATAAATCAGAAAGGCAATTGGAGCCAAAAGTAAGTTTTTGTTTTTTACAAACCCATGACTTCACAATTAACTTGTTACAACAGTGACCCCTACAGTCTATCCAATGAATATGTAACGTAAGAAATGTGAACAACCACCAAAACTGCTTACATCGGAGTAAATGGAACCAAATATGCAGTTTGCTTCTGTCACATTTAGATTATACTAACTTAAATTGTAGCTCTGATCGAACCTGAATTCTGATTTTACAGGCAACACCTAAACCCCAACCAAGAAGCCCCTCTAGCGTTCCAAAGACATGGTCCTTGGACTGAGCAGCTCAGGGTTGAAGACCAAAAATATGGACCACTACCTTCTGGAGTATATATTTTTTGTGTATGGCACTACTGGAAAATTAACTATGCAAAATATATCAAATGTATTCATATAATGGAATACGTGAGACATATGCCAGATGCACATTGTACTGGATTTATACTATACGATTTTATTTTACCCTCTGACTATTCAGCCATATGTCTTGGTTTACTTGTATAACAATTAACCCAAGCGCTCCCAGCATTTGATTGCATGCTGATTCTGTATGAAGTAAAAAAAAAAACCCTATGATAGTCCTGTTCCACTCAAGTTTAACTGGGAATGTAGCTCTGTTTTTTGGAACCTACAGCATGTTCTAACAGATTTACAGGAAATTGTTCTTACACATCTAATTTTCAAAGTGCTTTACTCCATTGTAATAATTATGTATTTAATGTATGTTCATGTTTCCATTATAATAAAAACATTTTACTTAAGACGTGGTGATTCAGAGGAACAACTCCATAAACAGGGTGGGTTAATATGCAAGATTATTCATCACTGAAGGGAAGCAATTCTCTGGAAAATGCATTTTAATTATATATAAAGTATGCTTCAAAACCCAGTAAATACTTGAGCATCCCTTCCGTTTTTCAGTCAGTCCGAGTTGTCGCTCTTGAATTGATACCTTCAATTTAATGAAATTGAACTCGATTTCATTTTATTGCAAAAGAGGTCCATACAACAGCTTGGAGTAATTTGACTCATTTCATACTGAAGCTTGCAAGTGTAGGCTAGGGTTGAATTGTGGTTTACTCAGACCGTTACACAACCACAATTAGAGTGGAGAATAAAAAAAGTACATTGTTTTCTTGACAAGCAGCTCATTTGTAGAGCTAAGGGGTAATCCATTTCCAATCTCACTCGAACTTAAGATGTTTTCAGAAATGTTGCCGAATCGAAGCGTCTCTGCGGCAACTTGTGTATTCCTTATGCATCTTAAACTGCAGAGGGGGAAAAAAGCAAAAAAGCTTTAAGATTTTGTATCAGCTTTGTCTGGATCATTTAAACATGGTAAAACCTTTGCTGTGTTGAAAAATATGGGGAGAGGCATGTTTGTTTACTCTTTGATAAAGGCGATTTTACGGTAAAAACAGTAAATGATAGCACGAGTTAGAGGTCCAACAACTTTACAGAAGGGCTTTGACAAAGGCTTGAGCCCAGATTCCTAAACACTATGCCTAACTCCTAGCCAAATGGAGTCCACGTTTCAGCAATGCTGTGCCAAAGTTAATAAGGAATCAAAGCGTAAAAACTAAACTTAAAATTTGTTTACGTTTTAGACGCGTATCAAATCCATTACTGAACATTTTACTCAAAAAGAACACCTCATTTGAAGGTGGTTTTAATTGGCAACAGGCACCATTACATGTTAAATTCAAGGGCTGTTGGCAAAGGCAACACAGATTATAAATAAGAAGTCCAAATACCCACCCCATGCCCCAACAGTAGCAGAACAGGTTAGGCCACAGATCAGTGCTCCTCACCTCCTAGCGTAGCCTTCTGGCTTCTCTTTCAGACTCGAGCAGGGTCAATACATCGCCCTCTCTTACGGGGCCTTTTACATTACGGATGATAGATCTATTGCTATCGTCCATAAACTCGACCTTGACCTGCAAAATGTAGAAAATAACGGTCACTTCTAAGGACTAAACAGAGATAAAGGCAGCCCAGTAAACTACTAGACAACTTAAAATAAAAACAAACACACACACTTAACATATAACGTTACTAAATACATCATACCTGTGTACATTGCCCCTGGGAACCGGTTCTTCCAAGAACCTTAGTTACCTTCAATAGGAAGTGAAAGTTAGAATTTTTTTTCATTAAACAAACGTCCTTTATACACGCAACTTATATAATGCGTATATCAATTGCGGGGCTTTCAAAAGTAACAAATTACCGGTGCCATTTGTAAATATTTACCCAATAACCTTAATCGAATGCACCAATTACCAATTACTGCAATTAAGTAGGCCAACTATTAATCCTTTAATCTAAACATTTGGCTACTTAGCTAGTCACCCTATTTCTCACGTTACCACACGTAATTAAAGTCGTTAAGACCAGCTATGAAACCGAGTAATAAATACACTGGATAATACTTTCAGGACAAAACATGCAGAAATTATTACTATCCCATACAATTCAATTATCCTAAAATGTCTATTTTTTTTTACCATTATCACATCAGCAAAAAAATGTCCACAAGCCTAACCCAAAACCACTGGCCCGAATTTAGCTTAGCTAGCATTTTAGAAATGAAAAGAACCATTCCAACGTTGTGTGCTTTTTAGCAAATAAATCCGCACAGTCAACGGAAATTATACACTCGAGACTAGTTTATTTGGCTTATTGGAAACACTGAACGATTCCCTTGATTGTATGCATCGGGACAAACGTAAACGTTCGAAGTTTCTTACTCTAGCGAGCTTGATCGGCTGCACTCGACTGGCATCCATGACTTCACACGGAAAGACAGTCACGTGGGAATAGACGACAATTTATATGAAGAATTAAAAATCGTTTAAAATTCAAAATTTCATTTCTATAAAAGTAGCTTGTATAATAAAATAACACATCAGACTACTTCCAATAAAAAAAACTTTTATAAAAATTATAATTGTATAATGTCCCCCATCATGCACTTCATGCTCTCTCATTTCGCTGAATTTTTATGTGTGACCGAGGAAGTTTACTGAATATATCAACATATGTAAATGTTACTATGGTGGAAGGCTATTGTCAGTGAAACAATTCGGTATATAATAAGAGTTATTTCTGATATTCGTAATCGCAGTTAACCCTCACAAAACCATGATGTGTCACGTCATTCACTAGAAAACCTCGTGTAAAATATATTGAATCGCGAGACCTCTGGGCTAATACAAGCTAGCTATGGCGACCGCAACGAAAATAATACAAAGACTTCGAAACTACTTATCAGGGGTAACGCACTCGTTTTTAATGTTTGTGTAGCCTAGTTCTTTGAATTAAGTAGCGTGATATGCACAGAGATGACTGCATATAATGAAATGTGTAATGTCGTATTGTAGAAGCTGAATATTGTATGATTAAGTATGAATACATTAAATGGTATGAAAACATTTAATTACGGACATTGCATTTAGTTGTTCAAATTTGGGAAATTTTTACGAGTCGCCTTTCTTACTAACACTGAAACATTTTAAAGTTGTTAGACTGCAACTGAAATGTGTCATGACCTTATTTATTCTGATTACAGCATAACCTTCAGTCAAAGCTTCAGCTTCGTTACGGTGAGATCTCAAAGAGGTAAGTTGCGGAAACATCTTGATCTTGTTAATGTGCTTTAGTGCTGCAAGTATCGCATTCTTTAGATCATTTATAATACTAATCGAAGGAACACGTGACCTTGGGATTACACGTAGTCAGGGTTATTTGTAGTTTACTTCGTTAGTATTGTTTGATGATTGTAATTTCGCATTACAAAAATTTTCTACAGGAGTCAGCCACCACCCAAACTTCCAGTTGGGCCCAGCCACAAGTTTTCCCATAATTATTATTGTGAAAGAGATGGGCGTCGGGAAGCTTTGCCCCCAATCATTGTAATGTCACCCCAAAAGGCTCTTGCAGCGGGCAGGTCAGTTTGTGCCATAAGTGTGACAGCGGAATCAACATTTTTCTTTGATTTTCACAAGGCTTGATATTCAAGTTGAATCATGTCAAATCACCTGTGGTGAATTGTCTTCTTGATAAATCATTCATACTTATGCTACAGTAAAGGTCGCGGAAGCAAAACCAGTAAATTGATTGATCCAAAACAAGTGTGCTTTT
>JAOVYW010000038.1:4154932-4171030 GCA_025775045.1 Hiodon tergisus | reverse complement strand
TGTTGCGTGAGACAGAGGGGGAGACTTGTTGCGTGAGACAGAGGGGGAGACTTGTTGCGTGAGACAGAGGGGGAGACTTGTTGCGTGAGACAGAGGGGGAGACCCGTTGCGTGAGACAGAGGGAGAGACCCGTTGCGTGAGAAAGAGGGAGAGACCCGTTGTGTGAGACCGAGGGAGAGACCCGTTGTGTGAGACCGAGGGAGAGACTCATCGTACTCAAGGTTTGGGATGCGCTCAGCCATGCCGGTTATCCCAGCGATGATGTTGCTATGGGAGATCATCACTCCCTTGGGGATTCCTGTGGAGCCGCTGGTGTACATGATGACAGCAATGTCCGGGGGGAGGGGCTGCTGCCGTGGCCGGGACACTGAGGGTTAATTGGGAGGGTGTGAGAGACGTATGATGGCAGACAGAGTGGAGGAGAAAAAACATAGGAGGGAAGGGATTAGAAGGGAGAGCGACAAACAATGAAAAGAAACAAGTTTTTATAAGCAACATTTCTGTGAAACCATTCATCGCTTGGATCAAGGTGATCCTTTCAGCACTGACCTCCTAAGCTCCCAGAGACACCTGACACCACAACACCTATCTGGAGAGTTATCCAGAGCAACAGAGACCCAGAGAGTCTCTCCAACAGTAATATTATTCTATCCTAAAGAGAAACTGAGTACAATCTCAGGCGGACGGGAAATAATCGAATGAATGAACTAAAACAGAACCTGTTGTAATACATAGATCATAGATCCCTGACGAGACATTAACGAAGTACAAGCCCAGAATATACACTGGCCACAATAAGAAATGCACATGCGGGCCAAATGGGGCCCTCCTTACAGTTCTCAGGCTTGGCGCCCAGCTCCTGTACGGCGGCCATGCTGTGAACCGTGATGCCCCTTGGGTAACCTGGACAGGAAGTGGGTTTCCCATCCACCAAGATGATGTGCTGCAGCCTCCGTACCTCCGGCAGGATATCCTGGGAAAAGGGAACGTGTGTGGGACAGTGACAGAGAAGAGAGAGGGGAAGAGTGAGTGAGTGAGTGAGTGAGTGAGAGAGAGGTAAGGAGAGAGGAATTATTTTAGGTGGTAACTGCCACTGAAACAGGATATTAAAACTAAAAATAAATAAATAAATTTTAAAAAATCACATACAGAAGATAGTTAAACAGGGGCCACACTGGTAAACCTGGATCAGTTTGAATCAAACCTACCTTGAGGCGGGTTTGGAGGAGCTCTTTACTGGTGATTATGTGGGTGACCTCTGTCTCATTTAGACCATGAGCAATCGCTGGACCTCCCAGGGTAGAGTAGAGAGTGACAACTGCCATGAAAAACCCCACAGACAGACACTGCCATCAGCGAGAGTACCACAGACAGACTCTACATCCTGTCAGTGTTGGTACAGATGTGTGTGTGTGAGGAAGCAGGCCGGTGTGTGTCAGAGAGACTCACGTGGGAAGTTGTACATGAAGCAGGCCTGGGCGGCGATAATCCACTCAGCTCGTGTCTCACAGAAAATGGCAATGTTGTGCAGAGGCTTCTGGCCCAGAGTGGCCAGCCCGCTACCAAAGCGTACTGCCAGCTGGTAAGTCTCCTCATAGGACTGCCACTCATAGTCACCCAGGATCACCTGCAGGGGGAGACAGAGACAACCTTCAGAAACTCCCTCAGTAATAAAGGTCACCGAAGGGAGCTCTTCAGAGAAAGATCCGAATCACCAAACACATTTTTAGCCAAGTCCCAGCATGGCTGCTGCACCCTTAAGTGAAAATAAAGAGCTGTGGGAAAGCTTTAGAACTGTCCTCTGGATGAGACCCCCCCAGCGTCTCCCTGACAACCATCCCAGTAAACCCTGCCTGCCTGTCACAATGTTCTTATTATTTTCACATTTATTCACAGATGTTTTATTTCTGACTTTTAATCTGTCACTACGGTTCAATTTCCACTGAACAATCTATACTGTCCACAAACCCACACACACACACACACCTGAACTGCCAGCAGAGATACTGTTGTGTAACAAGGACCTCTAATGATTTTACACAATGCAAAGAAAACACGCCAATTCCTGTTACTAACAGGATAATAAGATTAGCACCCTCACTGCTGGTATGCTAATATGATGCAAGACAAATGTGCACCAAGGTTTAGCTCAGAAGAGGTCTCTTGTTATTGGATAAGCCTCAATGAATACACGAAAAAATTTTGGCTTATAATTCAGCTTCCTAACACCCATTTTAAAACGGCTTACATGTTGAGCAAGGCAGCAACAACCCCAGCAGGGTGAGGACAGCCAAACAGGTAGTCCCCTGGATGAGGGTTAGGGTTAGCCAGCCAGGTGTGGATTAGAGTTAGCCAGCAGGGTTAGGGAAGCCAAACAGGTAGTCCCCTGGATGACGGTTAGAGTTAGCCAGCCAGGTGTGGATTAGAGTTAGCCAGCAGGCCTTGGTGTGACCTGTGAACTCACTTGCTATAATAACCACAATAGCCTTCGCCCACCACCAGGTGCCACAAATTCAGTGTTTGTCTCCTAGCAGTTCCAGACACAAAGCACTGCCACTGAATGGTGCCATATTGCATCACACATTAGTGAATAAGAGACTACAGTTCCCATGGTACAATTGGACCACTTGTTAGGAGGATGAAATGTCCCTCAAATCACACTAAAGATTCAAAACTGATATAAAAATTAACCAAAACACAAAGTCAGTGTTAGGTAACACTAACACAGATTTCCTCCTCCAAACCCTGGTTTCCAGCGCGACTCCAACCCCGACTCCGTCAGACCAGCCCAACTCAACCCGTCTCACCTTCTTGAAGATCTTCCCATTGGGCTGGATCTCATCCTCCTCGCTGATGAGCTGGCGTGTGCCCAGGCAGTCCCTTCTGGGGAAGTGGAGCACAGCGTATTCAAACACCTTATCCAGTGTGTCGCATCCTGGGTGGAGCGTGGAAACTAGCCCCCGGATGCTGTTCACAGAGCGGTACGGCCCCGCGGGCCGGCCACCAGACGCCAGCGCCTTGGTCCGCTTGACCCTGGCCAGCTGAGAGCCGGCTCCCGACAGTAGGTACCATGGCAGGAAGGTAATGACGGAGTACAGCCAGATCAGGCCGTGGAGAAGCTGAAGCAGCAGGGGATGAACGTCCTCCTTCAGTTTCATCCTCAATGGCGGAGCGACGAGGACGGGGACTCGGCCGAAACTCGCTCCCGACCTCTAGGCTTCTTTTGCGTTTGGGTTACAAAATCACAGCCAGAATAGAGAAAAGGTATTGCCCAGGCTGGCTCTTTCCTAAGTCCTGGAGAGAGAGAAAAACAACACACAATCACGCACAGGACTGGCTGGACTTTGGTGTGTGTGGGAAGAATGCTGTAACCAGAATGCTGTTGGTTCAAACCCTTCCACCGCTGTCATACCCTTGAGCAGGTTACATAACATGATAGGGGAAAAAGCTGTGTACATAGCCTGTATATGAGCGAATGGATAAAATCTATGTATGCAGTCTGTACAGGAGTGTAGGCTAATCAATTGCTGTATTGGCCTTAATATAGGGTGGCATCAAATGTATTTTTCACAGAAAAAAGATAAAATTATAAAACTGTAGGCTACTCTATCGCACAGGTAGGTCAACGCTTTTGAACAACATACTGAGTCTGTCGGTCAAGACATTCATTATGGTGATAGGCTACATGTTATTTTTTTATAAAAGCATGTCAAAAACACCGGCGTCTGGTCGACATTGCCAACAGGATGTTTCGATGACAATAATGTCCGTCCTCACAGGCTAGCTTTGAACTGACTTTTTTTTTTAAATTTCAACAACCAGGTACTGCAATCCATTAAGCGATCACTCGGAGAGCAAGGATTACCTCTGTCAGTCTATATTCAAAAGATTGTCATTCCTGCCGTCATTCATGAAAGTCCAGCAGGACAATAATTCCATACCTCCATGCAATTTTACCTCTGTCTTATTAGCTTTTTAAGAAAACATCACCTGAACTTTGAATAACAGTCATCTCAACAATAAAAAAAAGACACAGATATTATAATACTAATTTACCAAAGTACTCACCAAAAATCACTTTCAACTAAGTAACGTTATAAACACCACGCCTCTGATACTACCGAAACGTCGAAACAAATACAGAAAAAATATGATCTGTGATAACAAACATCCAAAGCTCCCCAGCAGGAAAGATTCTCACCGCACCTGTGACCCGAAGCGTGACTGTAGCCGGCCGAGACCCTGAGAACTGTCTGAGTGCCGTGTGCTTCCCCGTAGCTGGGGTATACTGGGGCTGTCAGAGGGACACACACACACACACACACACACACAAACACATGCACACACTCGCACAGTGGGGCCATTCATCTGGATTTCCACAGCACAACCTAAAGCCCTAAGTAGGTAAAAGGTGGTTGATCACCCCACGTAATGGGGGGAGCGGAACCCCTGCCTGAATCCCATAAGACCCAGCCTGGTCTCTTCATGGGCTCAGCCATTTCAGCGTGGACGGGTGATTTCAGGCTCGGGCCACACCGGCACTGAGCCGGCAAACGGTCCCAAGGATGCCGCACATGGTCTGTGACGCAGAGTAGATCAAGCACGTGTCACGGTGTTCGACAACACAAGCGATTAGCAACACGAGCACACAAAGCACGGGCACATGCAAACACACAGACACACACACACACCAAGATGTGTACGACCAAGATGACATGAACGGCTAGATAAGCGAAGACCTGTTTTGACAATTTGGTGAGTAACTCTGTGTGGGACAGAAGAGCTTTCCATGGTGCTGACGATGGTCCAAACCCAAGCTCAAGCCTTCACTGTGACAGACACTTTGGTAAAGTATGCAATCAACTTCTCCAGCCAAATCTACTTTAAATTCACAAAATAATTTTTTTAAATATCGCCAGGTAATTTTGAACAGGTAAGTTCAGTTAGAGACTGAAGTTGCCATTAATCACCTGTTAAAAAAGTCTTGTCAACAGCTGAGAGATTTTCCCCCTAGGCTGCCTTCCCGCTTGTGGTGTCCCAAAGCATAATTCTGACCACCACGGTCCTGCAGGAGCTGCCGTTTAGTCCCACTCAAACACATGAGATACGCAAACACTAATCACATTTAATAATATTGTATTTCATAGACTTCATATTTATAGAATCTTATTTATTCTACTACTACTAAAATGCTATTAAATACAGTTAAATAAAGTGTGATTAGCAGGTTGCCAAAGTTTGGATATGGTCCCAGGCTAAGAAACAGCCTCTCCTCTCAGCTAGGTCTAGGTCTGTATTATATATTACTAATCAATGGATAAAGGCCTATTTATTGTTTGGGTTAGGGTTAGGGTTAGGGTTTGTCTCAGTGTATATAGTTTTGGTTGGTGACTGGATCCTAAACTTCAGTACCATAGAGGTTAACTGGTTGAATCACACCATCGAGAATTTTTGAGAAGCAGATTTGTAATATAGAGCTGTGTGGCATTCTCCTTTAATGCACTCACTGCCAGGTTAAAGCTCCTGATGGTCAGACCCAAGTATGTGTAGCTGGCTGTGTGCTGGAGGGTGGCGTCATCTAGAGTGAAGTGGTATTTATTTCCCTGAGACCTGGCTTCCTTCGGGAATACAATGACTTGTTCATGTTTACTGCCAGGGCCCAGGTCTGACAGTACTGCCCCAGCTGCACAGAGCAGGAGTTTTATTTCATTGTAACGTAGAGGGAGCACAGGGGCGGCAGACTCCACCAAGACCAGCTCGTTGATCTAGTCGTACAGAACTGGGTTTAGCTTTTTGAATACATACATGTATACTTCACATATTTAACTCTTACTCAGGACACCGTGTTAGGTAAGGAAGACCCGTAACTGGGTATTAATGACGCTGCAGAACACCTTCCCGAGATTACAGCTCACACAGATTCCTCTGTAGTTATTTGGGTTGAATTCGTCACCCCTTTTTTATATAGGTGTTAGAAGTCCTTATTTCCAGCTCTCAGGTATCAAAAAACCCATTTATCAGTAAGAGATTGGGGAGATTGAACAGGGCCTCCTGCAGCCTGGTCCGGCCGTATTTCAGCATTCATGTGTTAATGCTGCCCAGGCCGTTTGCCTTGTTTGATTTGATGACCTTGATCGGTAATTGCTGAACTCCTCAGCAGCCCTTAGGGTTTCTAGAGTATTGTGGATGTCTATAATACAGGATTCTAATTTATATAGTTTTTTCCACTGATGTAGTTTTGAGTTATACCTTGTTGTATGTTTCTTTGTGGAAAGATTTTCAAAGTTTGTTTCTCAAATGCTTCCATTCTGGATAGCCAAGACTTCCTTTTTTAACATCTAGGTTGTTCCAGGTTTCCCGATAATGTATTTTGATTAAAAGATTAAATTTTACTGAGCTGTTTCTGGTTCTACAGAACCTCCTCCTGATAAGTTCCAAAACAGAATCTCCTCCCAACAAGGGCTGAAACCAAATCAAAACTTTGGCAACCTGCTAATCACACTTTACATTTAACAGCTTTTCCTTTAACCTGTAGAAGAAATAAGATCATCACAAAAAAAATTCATTAAATACAATTTTATATAGGGTTGTCAAAGTTTTGATTTGGTCCCAGCCTCGGTCTGAAACAGATCCTCCTCCTGGCTAGGTCTTTGGGTTTGCAGACTAATGCAGAACTCCAAACTGCTGAGCTTTTCCAACCTGCAGCAGGTGCAATCCACTGAACTGACAGTGTGACATTAAAATGAATGTTCTCACACACACACACACACACACACACACACACACACACACACACACACACACACACACACCTCTAAAAATCGTTGTTGTTTTTTTTTTTTTACAACAACTAATTGCTGGAGGAACCAAGATCCCAGCCCCAGTTCTTTGGCTGTACCCCAATCCAGAAGTCTTGCAACGACTGCCTTTGTAGTACTGCAGCTAGAAGCCCAAACAGTCAGGGAGGGTATGCAGATACAGGGCACCCAACATGGGACAAGTTACTTCTTATTCTGAGCTTGCTTTTACTACAGACACTGTTCTGACTAGAGTACCGGTTTGGAACACCTCGCAGCTTAAGCTCTGGTTGAACAGGAATCAGATTTGAACTTGTTCCAAAATGTACGAGGTGTGCCAGTCGGACAGCTATGATATTTCTCCGTCAAAGTGCCAAGATCCCTGGCTGGTGTAGTGCGATGGAAACAGGTTTGTAGAAATTTACTCTGAGAATTAGAATATAGTGCACAATCTGTAGGGTTGTCGTTATATTAGGTAGCACCCACTGTTCCTGACAGGAACTTCAACTCTGAGAATATAAATACATTGAACATTGGCTAATAAATCTGCTTACAAGACCTTGAAGTCTGGGTTTGAGACTAGGTTCTAATGCGTGACTGCATAACGTGATCTGCATTATCAGCATAATTTCAACAGTGTTTCCTTTTCCCACCTGTATCAAAGCTAATATATTCCAGCAGTCTTTATCTCTAAGAGTTACTGATATATAACAATTATTTGTAAACTGAATTTAATATGCCCGAAAATAACCTACGTAATAACTGAAAATTCCACTATGAGAAAGAATCTTAAAGACAAAACAATAAAAGAAAATAATGTTATAGCAACTAAGGGCTTTTTAAACATTAAGCTAGTTGCCAACTAACGAAGCCATGGACGCTAGCTGGTTATATGGCTGCGTACCGATGTGGATACTAAACTAAACTACGTGATTAACTTCCTTCGTTCGCCACATTACCATTCACCGATTTAAATAAAACAACATAACATGAAAGATATGGTAAACTACCAATTTATGTAATCATCCTACAACTAAATCTTTATTTAAATAACGTTTAAATCAACGTACTGTCTGTGCTAATATTGTTGACAGTCAGCTAAGTGGGGCAGCAGGTTATCTTTATGATATGCAGCTACCTAGGATGATATCACGACAAAAACGTAAAGGAAAAGTGCGGAAAATCGCAGCCAGCATTACGATTTAGATAAAAGACAGACATGATTTTGGAGATTACAAAAACGGGTCCTATCACAGGATGACATGGAGGTGCGTCTATCCACTGATCTGAATTGAATCATCTCGCGATTAGCTAACCGCACAACGACCACATCTGCAAGTGATTTCGTAAAAATACACTCACCTTATTCTATGGCTTCACACAATGGCGGCCTCTCATAAAAAGTGCACATAAAAATAAAATTAGGGGATTTACTATATTTCTGTACACATGCTAATTTATAAAACATAAATACAGATACCAACACACGTATAGGAACAAAATTGCATTCCAGCATTGGGTCTGCTGATACCGGCCCTGGGTATTCTCGAGGAAAGAACTAGGAAACGTCGTCACGACAAAGGCAATTCCCTCGTCTGTGATTGGACCGTTGTAGGTGGCGCGTGTTGGGACCGGTCTGGGGCGTCAGTGAATAGATGTGTGAGGTTACTTGCGGTCAGAGTCGACTTCGTAGCTGTGGTCTTAATAAATGTATCTTCTGGAAATTGAAGATCAGTGTTATGCTGGAAGCATCTAACGCGACAGAAGGGAATGGGAACGTAATTTTAAAAAGAGTTTGCGAACGTCTGACCACACATAAATGCATTTGTGCATTTTAAACTGCTGTAAATCTGTCGAAACGTATTTTCATGGTCTAATTCCGATTTTACAGTGCGAGTACAATTGAAATGCTACTGAGAACTACTGAAGAAGTAGAAGTGGAACCAGACGGTCCATGGCGGAAACCACATGTATTTGGGGTTTCCCTTAAATGCGATTCCTCTTAAACGTTTGTCGTTCCCAGATATTTTAAATTTTAAAAGGTTTTGTCTGATGAACGCTGGAAAAACGTGGCTTTGGGAATAATACTTGATATTTTTTTATTTCTTATTTCTACAAATATTATTGGATTACATGGACACTTGAAGTACAATAACTCGCATTTATCTGGTTAAAAAAATTCAGGGAAAATGCTTGCCTGTTTCACCCTTTCAAAAATACGAAACATCCTAAATGCTTCTCTCGGTTTTAAGAGCTCCGGTATTCGTGAAGAGGTTTTTTTTTTTTTTTGTCCCTATGCAAACATGCGCGCAATTAAAACTACCTTTACCGCACGTGCCTAATGATTCACGTGACCGTGTTCACAATGGAAGAATCTTCGACTTTTCGCTGAGGACTCCAATCCGCTTTGAATTTCCTCATGGTCATGTTTTCGATTCTCTATTATCTAAGTAAAGTTATTATTATTTAGGCATATTTACGTGACAAAACTAACATGTATATTAATAATGCAAATTATATAACTACACAAAATGAGATATATATTTTAATGTTGTAATAAAAAATAAAATGTCCATAAATAAACAATAGCATTACACAATATTACGTATAATATTATGTATGCATGCCCATTATAGTTCGGTAATTAGCAATGCTAATAATGCTCATTAATAATTCAATTTGGGAGATTATTACACAGGCTTTGACCATGAGCTACTGTTTCTGAGTATCACGTGACAGCAAGGTCTTCTAAACATCTGTCTTTTTTTATTTCTATGTGCCTTTCTCTGGTTGCAAGACTTGCCAGTTGTGTTATAGTGTGGTTAGAGATCCTTCATGTGGGTATACATTGTGTTAAAAATGACTGAATACAACTGAATGTTGCTCTGAGATTGGTGGGCTGAGGAAAGCAATTGTTTTTGTGAAGGTTGCATAAACTCAGTTTACCATTTAAACTAAATTTCATGTGCCATGGGAGGAATACGTACACAGACGTCCAAATCTGAATAAATGAACCAGAACTCTGTCGGTTCACACCGCCATTGACGGCCATTCAGAATGCACTACTACACTGATCAGCCATAACATTATGACCACTGACTGGTGAAGTGAATAACACTGATAATCTCGTTATCCTAGCACCTGTTAGTGGGTGGGATATATTAGGCAGCAAGTGAACATTTTGTCCTCCAAGTTGATGTGTTAGAAGCAGGACAAATGGGTAAGCGTAAGGATCTGAGCGACTTTGACAAGGGCCAAATGTTTATGGCTAGATGACTGGGTCGGAGCACCTCCAAAACTGCAGCTCTTGTGGGCTGTTCCTGATCTGCAGTGGTCAGTACCTATCAAAAGTGGTCCAAGGAAGGAAAAGCGGTGAACCGGTGACAGGGTCATGGGTGGTCAAGGCTCGTTGATGCACGTGGGGAGCAAAGGCTGGCCCGTGTGGTCAGATCCAACAGATAAGCTACTGTAGCTCAAATTGCTGAAAAAGTAAATGCTGGTTCTGATAGAAAGGTGTCAGAACACACAGTGCATCACTGTTTGTTGCGTATGGGGCTGCGTAGCTGCAGAGCAGTTAGGGTGCCCATGCTGACCCCTGACCACTGCCTACAACTTATAGGACTTAAATGATCTGCTGCCAACGTCTTGGTGCCAGATACCACCCCACACCTTCAGAGGTTTAGTGGAGACCATGCCTCGATGGGTCAGGGCAGTTTTGGCGACACAAAAGGGGACCTACACAATATTAGGCAGGTGGTAATAATGTTATGGCTGATTGGTGTATATCACTTGTGTAATTCGTTCACAAAATTGGAAACTTGTGTGATAGGAATAAGGGGAGGGTTTGAAAATGTACATCAAAATGTGTGACATATGTGAACGACCTCACGTGGGACGTATTAGGCTACCTCAAAGTAAATGTAAACACGATGTTGGAATTAACTTTATCAGGATACCTGACCCCGCCTTTTTTCCTTAAACACTGAAAAACTTGTTATCTTCGCAATCATATCAACACGACTATTTTGTCATCTTAGAAGGCTCCTTCAGGTCACGCAGACTCTCATACTTTGTTTTTTGTTTCCTAATTTGTAGGTGATATGTCGACGATACCCCCTCTGGCAATATTCGCTTTAGTATAAACTTTTATATATTTTAAAAATTGAAGAAATAGATTGCGCCGCTGGTGTAGTGGTATCATGCAAGATTCCCATTCTTGCGACCCGGGTTCGATTCCCGGGCGGCGCACTTCTTTTGCGGTACATACAAGAACATTTTCATACTTAAATGAAATGTAAAAATGAAATGCATACGTTTCATTTGAAACACAAGGCTTAATTCTTAGTAATACTTAAGCTCCTAGTACACAATAATCAAATAAACGGCAACATCAGATAAGCTGCAGCTACGTATTGCAGCGTTCTTGGATTTATAGGTGTCCTGTATAACGCCTATTCGAAACGCAAAACAAATATCTAGTTTTCTTATTAAGCAATTAATGAAGGTAGACTATTTGTATATATTTACGACATGAAAAGGTGTTAATTCTGCCATTCGTAGATAAAAATTTAAATTTAGGTTTTTGTGTTGGTCAGGAGGGGTCCTTCGTGCAGTAGGGGACTAGCAAAACGACAGAGAGTAGAGAGTAGTGTGAACATGCCGACTGTCAGCGTCAAAAGGGATCTTCTTTTCCAAGCCTTGGGCAGACAATATTGTGAGAATAGTTTTTTTGTTCCACTGTTGTTATTATTATATTACTTTTAATTTATTGAGAGTTTTGACTCAAGGAAGGAATTGAACCAGGTCTGATAATGAAGTAGCTAGCTGTGTAGCCGACAACCGCTTGCTTAGACTGACATCTGTACGTACCTAGCAGGCTACCTAATGTACCCGTATTCGTGTCAGTAATCTCGTAGTTGTAGTCATACATGGGCGTAAAGACATAACATGTCACTGCGCGATTATGATTGTCAGGCGACCTAATGAAGGGATTCAGATATTCAGTTTTCCCGCTGGGTGGGGGCGCTAATGCCGGTTTTACACCACGATTGCATCATTTCCAAATAATTACTTTTGCTGTGGCATTTCCCTGATGTTAACCGTTTTCATGTTGTGGGCGCTTTTATTTGCCGCCTACAGCATAAGAAGTGCCGTATTGCAAAAGGAGAAGGTGTGCGCACGGTGCAATGTGTGAATATGCTGTAATTACGCTGTAACGTTACAACGGATATTTATTTATTAAGCTATAAAAACCCCTTTGCCTCTACCGTTTTGACTTTGATAGAAGGTTTTGTTATTTAGGGGGTATGTATATGAAACAAACATAATGCAGTTGATCTCTATACAACTCGTAGCCGCTATTAGCTGCACTGCACCAGGATCAGAGAGGAAAGGTTGTGGGGCCCAGAGGTAACCTTACCCCTCATTTACGAGGCACTGAACTGCGATCGGTGTCAATTTGAACGGTGAAAAACAATGAAGTAGTTGAGAATGTGACTAGAAGTTTTCTGGGGAATTAACAAGATGGGATTCATTTTATTGCAAATCTTCCTTTCAGCTGATGAAGAATTTGACGAGCTGTGTTTTGAGTTTGGCCTGGAGCTTGATGAGATTGTGAGTGGTTTAATTTTTTCTACATATTTTCTACAGGAGATGTTCACAGATTGTTCACTGTGGCAGGCCATTTCTTTCTGACTGCCAGTTTTTTTTGAATTGGCGTAACTTTCCCTGGCAGGGTATGGCATTTTCTTCACTCTGGTCTCTTACCAATTTAAAAATTAATCCTCTCGCTTGGCTGGCATCTAGACCTCGGAGAAGGATATCATCAGCCGTGAGCAAGGGGATGTCAAGGCAGAGGGCGCGTCCGACGTCGTCTTGTACAAGATCGATGTTCCAGCCAACCGCTATGACCTCCTGTGCCTGGAGGGGCTGGTCAGAGGGCTCTTGGTCTTCAAGGAAAGGTAATGAACTGATTACTGTTGCTGACTGCAAATCTGACATCATTAGAAAGTGCACTTTTGTTTTGACGTATTGGACGAGCAGAGTAAAGCATCGATCAGGAGATATACTATACTTTTTTTTACAAGGATGGCCTGCACACATTTCAGAATTTACAGTCTCAGTAAAACTTGCCAGGTTCTTATTTCTAACATACGTCCTCGTTTGGCCTTGCGTGCCTATGGTGTTCCTTGGGCAGCAGCGGATTCAGCATCCACTTCACAGTTTACAAAATACCACACTGCAATGGGAACCTCATCAAAACAGCCAAGGCAGTCAAATCCTTATTTTTTAATACCCCTGAAACTGCCAAATAAGTTCACCCTTTGAGGTCCTTGGTGGTGTGTCTGTGTTTTCACCAGAATGAAGGCGCCTCGGTATAAACGCCAGAGTCCTAGTGGGGAGCTCCAGAGAATGATCATCACAGAGGAGGTAGGAGGCAAACTCTCAATGGTGCCAGTATCTGTAGTGGTCTGCCTGTCCAGTACCTGAATAAAAACTTACTGAATGACTAATACCAGTTCTTGAATGACCTGTACCAATACCTGAAGCAGACTTCAATCTGGATTACAGGACTGTAATCCTGTGCTTTATGATATCGTCCAACGAGAGATATTAACTCTGTTATTCTGTTTGCATGTTGCACGAGTGCCAGGGGGGGAAAATCCTCATGTTACTTTCTACTGCAGACCGCTGCAGTGCGCCCCCATGCGGTAGCCGCAGTCCTGCGCAACATCACCTTCACTCAAGAGAGATATGACAGCTTCATCGAACTGCAGGAGAAACTGCACCAGAACGTGTGCAGGTCAGTAAGGTCCGGGACTAACAAAGGCACCCACAAACAGACCTGGAGTGGCCCTGCAGAGAGAAGCCTTCATATGATATACTGTGAGAGACCAGCTGGTCTGTGTGACAATTAGCGTCTTCATGACTGCTGTCTTGTCCTGCAGGAAGAGGTCGCTGGTGGCGATCGGAACTCACGACTTGGACACCCTCTCCGGACCCTTCACCTACACTGCCAAGCCTCCGGGCGACATCCGCTTTAAACCCTTGAACCAGGCCAAGGAGTACACCGCTTCCCAGCTCATGAGTCTTTACAAGGTGACCATTCATATGTGTGTGTGGGATCTGTGTTGATCACGCTGTGCGGGATCAGTGTGAGCTGCGTTGATCGCGCCGTGAGGGGGTGTGTGTGCTGTGTTGATTGTGGCATCTGTGTGTGCTGTGTTGATTGGGGCATCTGTGTGTGCTGTGTTGATCCTGGCGTGTGAGGGGTGTGTAAGCTGTGTTGATTGTGACGTGTGTGTGGGCTGTGTTGATCATGCCGTGTTGATCGCGCCGCGTGGGCTGTGTTGATCGCGCCGTGGCCTTGTGGCTTTGATCCAGTTTTTGCCAGTGACACAGGCCGTTTTGATGTCTCGTAAACTCTGTAGACTGAACCTGCTGTTTCGGTTGATCTTTCGTCTTGCAGACTGACAGCCATCTACGGCATTACCTTCACATCATCGAGGACAAGCCGCTGTACCCTGTCATATACGACAGCAATGGGATCGTGCTGTCCATGCCTCCCATCATTAACGGTATGACGATGTGCCGGTATCTGTTTCTCATTCTTCTCAGCGCTAATGTGGTAGCTCTGCTCTAACCTGTGCGTGAAACAAGTTTAGGTGTTTGTTAGAGCCCTTGTGATCGGTGCACTTACGAGGCATTTGTTGTCGAGTACAGGCGACCATTCCAAAATCTCCCTCAACACCAAGAACGTGTTCATCGAGTGCACAGGCACAGACCTCACTAAGGTAAAGCCCTAAGAAGCTGATGTGGAAAAGACGACGAATCGTCTTCGCTCGGTTGTTTCTAATGAATCGCGCTACGAACCCGTCGATTAAGTGCTTTCTTTCGCTTGCAGGCCAAAATCGTTCTAGACATGGTGGTGACGATGTTCAGCGAGTACTGTGAAGAGCCGTTCACGTGAGTCAAGATGGTTCCACAAACATAGTTTCTGCTCCAGTTTGGGTTTTTAGTTTTTCTTTAAGCCTGTGTGTCTCCTGCAGTGTGGAGGAAGCAGAGGTGGTCTACCCCGATGGACACACCATTGTTTATCCTGTACGTATTCAGCCTTCCGTAGGATTTATTTACTGTGTCATCTTCCACTTACGTTGTATAATGGTTAAATTTGTTTTTTGCTTAGTCTCCTTTGACCTTCCAGTTACTTCACTTTACTGTTGTAGGGGAAAGCTAACACTCTAGTTAAAATTCTGTTTTGATTGGTCAGAATCACTGTGTGTTGTGTGTCTTTGTGTACAGGCTCTCCCTTTATACTGACTGTTGTCATTTTCTGTGTTAGGCATTTTTGAAGCTGTTTTGACAGTGCAAAGTAACATTTCTCACTTTCTCATGTTTAGGAGTTGGCCTACAGAACGGAGACGTTGTCGGGAGATTTTATCAACAAAAAAGTTGGCATCAGGTGAGGGCAGCCACCTTTCCTGTGTGTCTGTGTGTGTCTTCTCTACTGTGTGGCTCCAAAAGATCTCCTCTCCTTCCTCCACAGTGAACCTGCAGAGAGCGTTGCCCGTCTGCTCACCAGGATGTGCCTGCGTTCAGAGGTGGTTGGGGAAACTGACCAAATCCAGGTCGAGATCCCACCCACCCGCCCCGACATCATCCATGCCTGTGACATCATGGAGGACGCCGCCATGGCCTTTGGCTTCAACAACATCGTCCGCACCACACCACGCACGTACACCGTTGCCAACCAGGTCAGAGCCGACTGCTGGAGTCCGCGTACATCAGGGTCTTTAATACCCATACCCAATCGGATGAGAGTATCTCACTCCCTTCTCACGCACTTATCCAGTCAGACGAGTCTCTCATTTTTCAGTTCATTTCTCCATTCACACTTGGCCAATCAGGGTATAGTCTCACTCTGCTCAACTCTACTCTGGTTGCAGCTTGAACCACCCGGTCCTCCCCCATACATTGTCCTGGAATTACTTTCGTAGCCAACAACCAACATGATTATTTCTTCCTTATGTGTCTCCCTCGGTGTCTGTCTGTCTCTGTATGTCCATGTCTCCCTCTGCATGTGCGTATGTCTGTGTCTCCACACACAGCTTCCCATTAACAAGCTGACCGAGCTGCTCCGACTAGAGCTGGCAGCGGCCGGATTCACCGAGGCACTCACCTTCGCCCTGGTAAATACTCCCTCTGCCTCTACACCCTCACCTTCGCCCTGGTAAATACTCCCTCTGCCTCTACACCCTCACCTTCCCCCTGGTAAATACTCCCTCTGCCTCTACACCCTCAC
>JAOVYW010000038.1:4137527-4154832 GCA_025775045.1 Hiodon tergisus | reverse complement strand
TGGTAAATACTCCCTCTGCCTCTACACCCTCACCTTCCCCCTGGTAAATACTCCCTCTGCCTCTACACCCTCACCTTTGCCCTGGTAAATACTCCCTCTGTGACCCTGCCTTTGTTCTCTGCAGTGCTCCCAGGAGGACATCGCAGAGAAGCTTGGGAAGAACATTGCTGAAACACAGGCAGTACACATCGCCAACCCCAAAACCGCAGAGTTTCAGGTTGGTCGGGTGATTGTTCTGTTTTAAGGCTGGCTTCCTGTTTCACATGGAAGTCATGTCTCTCAGTACCAGCACTCAAACCAGTGCTCTAGTTTTCTGTGCTACTGATTCAATATTGGTTTTCTCCTCTAGAGGGCACCTGTGTACTTCTCCAATTTGAGATGATATGCCACAATGTGCTGTGTTCCTCTCTCACCATTAGGTGGCACGCACTACCCTTCTCCCTGGGTTATTGAAGACAGTGGCTGCCAACAGGAAGATGCCCCTGCCACTGAAGCTGTTTGAAATATCTGACACAGTTCAGAAGGATGATACGAAAGGTGCGTTGCTGCGTGGATACTGTGCTGGTGTTTAAAGTTCGGAGGCAGTATAGAGGGACACGGGTTTGATCCAGGGGGCCTGACTGGTGAAGTGGCAACTGCAAATTGAACCTCTGGCTGATGCCAACCTGACTGGACATCAGGCCCTGCGCTGGATGAGTTCCCTTCACTTCTCTAAATGACCTTGTTCCGTCTGCTGTCCCTGTAGACGTGGGCGCCAGGAACAACCGCCGCCTGTGTGCTGTCTTCTACTACAAGAGCCCCGGGTTCGAGGTCATCCATGGCCTGCTGGATCGGGTCATGCAGCTGTTGGAGGTCAAACCGGGCAAGGGGGAAGGATACCATATCCAGGCTGCAGACGGTGAGAGCTGGTTGGTCAGTGTGTGAGCAGTGTGTAGAATTGGTCAGTGAGGGGCAGCTGTTTGTGTGTCTGTGTGGAACATAGAATGGAAATAGGACTGAGCTTTTTACCGGATGTTCTACGGGGTTTGGTTTCACAGATGTGTTCCGGACCCCGGACCAACAATGGCTCAGTTTTAACTAATTCTTTAAGCTCATTACTTATTTATACAGTATTGATGGCTGTTCATTGCAGACTTCCCATGTGTCTCGGAAACCCTGGAAATTAGAAGTACTGTTATCCAGGCCTAGAAAACACCTGGAATTATTTACATTGTTCTGAGTAGCGTTGGGTCAAGGCTAGGAGAGGTGCCGGCGTTTCGGGGCGAGGAGAGACGGCAGCTCGGTCCTGCAGTACTGCAAGGTCGGGGCAAGGAGAGCCGTCTGTCTCCTGAGTGGAGAACCCATTAGGGCAATCGATCGGCCAGCCTGACTTCCCTGGAAAGGGGAGAACCTGTAACCATGGATCCTGCTTTTCTTCAGCATTAGTTTTCTCAGACTCTCGTGTTTTTGAGTGTTTACCACGGTGACCCAGACTGCTTCTGTTCCTCGTCCCCACTGCAAGCACGAGAAGCAGAGCGGGACCCATGACACATGAGAGATTTCCGCTAGGTTGCTATGAATGTGATTCCTGTTCTGCGTAGGTGATTACTCTTGTTTGTGAGTGACAGTCTCTTTGCAGTGTTACCTTAAATGTGCAAGGCCTGTGAGTGAGCATATCTTGCACACACATGTGCGCACACGGCCTGTATTGACAGACCCCTCCATCCAATAAAAAGGAGGGCGGAAAGAGGACAGAAAATGTCCGGAATGGCGATCCTGCATCCCTTGCCCATGCAGGGTTCCCCCTGGGCTCAGACGGTTATAGACAGGGCTGTGGAGAGGTTAGGTGAATAAAGGCATTGCTCAAAGTGACCCCCTTCAGGCTCTTCCCGCCTCAGCGGAAAAGGGAAGGCAAGGCTTCGCTAATCTTTAACTTAAACGCTGCAGTTCCCCTGAAACGAGAGCTGCCAGACACCTTGTCGCTGGCACATGCCTTCTGGTGTGGGAGTTTGGCGGTTGTGGCGGTCGGTGTCTTTTACTGCGTGTATGACTGAACGCTGGAGGTTACTGAAGGTCAATAAACTGAATTGTGTTAACCTGTTTCATCCCTGCAATCCTGTTTGCTTCTCATTTTTAAAATGTTTTTATTTCCCCCCCCCCCCAGATTCCACGTATTTCCCAGGTCGCTGTGCTGAAATATTTGCATTTGGGCAGAGCGTGGGACGCCTTGGGGTCCTTCACCCAGACGTTATCAACCGCTTTGAGCTCACCATGCCCTGCTCTGCCCTTGACATCGACATTGAGCCTTTCCTGTGAAGCCCTGCTGAAATAGATCTATTCATCAACAAAGACCTGACCCCTAGACCACCAGTGCAGCTGCACCACCTTTACTCAGAATGACTGACACCCCAAGGTCTGTGATAACTCATCAGACTCAGTTTTCCTGCCAGTAAGACTCAGGTTCATTTCTACTCCACCCTGTCCCCATCTTTATCCATGATGGCCGTTCTGCAAAGTATGGATATATTTATTAAAACTGTAGGTGCTTTTAGTCTGCGCTAACACAATCCTCCTCCATTTAAGTTTGTGCCAGTCATGCTAACCACACCACCCACGCTATGCTGCAGAACGGAGCTCTCTAAATGAATTATTTACTGGAAACCTGGGCGGAGCAGTGACCGGAGCTGCTCCAAGCCCAAAAGGAACCCCTGGTGGGAGACAGCCGGTCACTGGCCACCAGCACCTCAGCCATGGGTCAGACCATCTGCTGTCTGGTCACTGTTGCAGCCAGCCTCCTGTAGTTTGACTAGCATGCTGTGTAATGCATTCAATCGGGGATCATGTTTGACACACATTAATGAAGGTCTCTTTATTGATACTGCAGTGTTTCATGTTGCTGTAATAGTCTCTTCTGTAACTAATGTCAGTAGGAAATTAAAAGGTAAAACTAATACCCTCTGTTTTGTCTGTATTACCCTTATAGACATTACTGACTACATACATACATTCAGGAACTGAAAAAAATCCCTAATTCATGCACTATCCATGCTGTTTTCGCTATCTGAAGGCTGAGCTATAATTCCAAAAGAACATCCATGTGGCTGCGATGTGATGTAATAGGTCTCAATGTTCAGAGCACTGTATGTGTGTTATTAATCATGGACAACACGTATGAAGAGGAGCTGGTTTGCCGATAGCTTCTACCAATTAATTTTTGTACCAGTTCAACGTAACTATTTTTCTTCATTCAAATACATGGGCCAGTTGAACCTCAACGTTGTGTTTGTCTTTTATAAATGTCTTATGATTATTGGCAATTAGCATATATTGGCCAGCTAATCCTATGTGCAGGTAATTTCACTTACCTGCTTATAGGGTCTTAAGATCCCAATGTCCTGCTATTTCTTTCAAAGAGTGAATGGCACGTTTTCATATTGTATGCCTTTTCTCACACAGATATCAATACTGCCAAATGTCCTTGTCTTTCTTCAATATCGCTTATTTTTGTATCCAGAAAGGGGTGTGGATTAGCTGTGACACACACACATCTTTTTGCGCATTCTTGGAACAAACCTACACACACGCAGTGAAAGGAGTTGATGTTCAAGTGTGTACACGCACACACACACACACACACGTTGAGGTCTGAGCGTTTACATGAACACATGCGTTGGAAGGTGATGTCAGTTTGCAGCAGGCAGGTTTAATCTCCCTGGGACACCAACCCCTCCCTCTGACAGGCATTAGCATGGCCTCTCCTCTACCAAACACTTTAGATGAGCCTGTGCTGTAAACTGACTCGGTAAAGCACTCATGCAGGTTGTGATATTGACATAGCTCTACTTAAGACAGGGCTGGCAGATGCTGTAGAAAAACCACCTGTTGCCCTAGCTTTGCCGACTGTTCCTGCATCCCGCGGAATGAACTGTGTGTGTTCATTAATCACAGTCACAGCACGCACACGTCTCATGTACCCCCCAGGAGCCTAAACAGGAAACATGCTGTTCCCAGGAATTTGGTGGCAGTCAGGGGTCTTTATGTCTAGACTCCAGCAACACCCTAGACTGGCTCTGTCCTGGTTGAGGCAGCAAGGCTTCAGTCAGTCTAGAGGGAGCAAATGCTTACTTACATCTTCCTCCGTGGTACAAATCATGCAATGGTATAATCTGTCACCACAGTGGTATAAGTTATATATACACTGGTATAATCCATAACCACAATGGTATAAATAATACATACAATGGTATAATCTGTAACCACAGTGGTATAAATCAGTCACAATGGAATAAATAAGTCGCAAGGTTCAGTCGGCCACAGCTGCTCTTGTTATGGATGTGTATTTTAAGCTTCAAGGCCATATTTAATTAATGAGGATGACAGCAGAGAGTGAGAGGGCTGTGGTATTAAATCACTGGACAGGCTCTCCTGGGTCCACAGCTGCCCTGGGACCCCGCGGAATCCCTGCCTGTCATCTAAGGCTGGTGTAAATCCGGAACGGTCCACTGATGTCTGATAACGTCTTTACACGAAACTAACGGCGTCATATTGTTTCAAAACCATTTTTAAATAAGAGCCTATGGGTAAACACGATGCTGTTAACTCACATTTAATTTTCCCCTGGTGCTGACAAAACCACCAGTATGTGTCATTTCTCGGACTCTTCTTGGGTGCGGTTAATGATCGTCCCTAATAATTTATAATTTTATAAATTCAATATATGAGAAATTATGCAATTTCATGCATCATGTGTGTATCGCATTGAGTAGATAATCTAGCGGGTAATTGTATTATTTTCAAGCCATGCTAATATTTCAGCACCTCTGTTCTCGGACAGCACCGTTCAGTTCCAGTGGCATTAATAGGCAATAGGAATACACCCAGAACACCACTTTCCGGTACAGATGGAACCAGCCTAACAGTAAGAGTCGCAGACGGCCACGCTTCTGAGGGTGTTCGTTCCGTGAAGTGAACGCCGTCGTGTAAGCCGTGTGCCATGTTCCAAGCAAATCTGGAAAGACGGCGCTAACAATATTCGCTCTCGCGGGAGTCAAGCTCATTCAGTTAAACAGAATCTATTTTTAAAATACATACTTTGGTGGACGCTGCACCGTATTTTCGAACGGTTTAACTCACACTATCACACTATTTGTTTGGTCAAAATTACTGTCAGGTACGAGAAGATTTATATATACATTTTTATTATTTTCAGAAATAAAGGGGAGGGATTTACGATTTACATATGAAAACAACCCTCTTAGGAGTCTACAGTAGTCTAGTTTACGCACAAAGGAAAATAAATTTGTGTGATTGGCTCATTCAACATGGAATATTAATATTTTATGATCTTATTGAATTTTTTTTTGATGGGACTGTGAAGGGCTCGGTTTGTTCTTTGGCAGAATCGATGTATTTGAATCAGAGACGTGATTAAACGGGTGACTCGATGTCTGACCAGATATTATTTTGTTTAAGTGGATCTTTTCACGAGTCAAACAAGTTCTGCTCGGCGATAGAAGAACGGCGAGTAGGTTGCGTTTCCTGGAGTCATACGTTCCCCCAATTCAACTGGAGGCGGATAAAAAAAACACTGGCATCGAAATCCTCGGCATTACATCACCGAGTTTCCATTCCGGACGGTGCTGTCCAGCAGTGTGAGCACTGAGACGGACGATTGGCAGTGTGTTTAATACAAACGAATATGTTTCATAATAATTATAAAAACGAAGATATAGTCCTAGTATGCAAACAAAACTGTTGCTTTTCCGAACGGAGAACTTGGAGCGACACAATTTGACGAGACATTTTACTGTAAAAAGCAAAATATGAAATGGCAGAAGCGAGGGTAGCCGCGGACGGAGCCCAGGCGCTGGGTGGCGAAGGTCACCTGTATGAGGACTGTGAATGCAAAATATGTTACAATTACTACGACCTGGACCGCCGTAAGCCAAAGATTCTGGAGTGCTTACACACGTTCTGCGAAGAGTGCTTGAACACTCTACACCTCCGGGAGGACCGTCCGTGGCGTATTGGATGTCCGCTGTGTCGCCACAGGACACCCGTACCGGATTACCGGATACAAAACCTTCCCAATAACACAAAAGTCACGGAAGCTTTTCCTCTCTACATCGAGTCGGACCCTCTTCCCCAGGACAGCTTGCCACCGTACCCTCCGCCTCTACACCCAGCGCTCACTGCCCTCCGCCGCGAAGAGGCGACCGGGGCGGCTTCAGGAGATGCTCTGAACCTGTCAACTCCTTCTACCGCCGTGACTGCCACTACCGCGGCCCCGTACGAGCCGGTTCGTTACGAGAGCTGCCAGAACTGCAAGCGAGTTGCGCTGACCACGGGCTGCGTCTGTGTGATCTTTGCGTTTCTGTCCATGCTCGTGCTATTGTTCCTGGGCCTAGTCTTCGTGCACAACTACAACAACCCCCCCTCGCCCGCTGGCCCGATATGTCTGTCGGTAGCCAGCATTTTGGCCATGTTTTCAGTAGTCGTCACGTGGTTGCTTTGCTGGTTGAAATACCGATCTGAACCCGAAACCGGCCGCTCGTCCTTAACAAACAGCAGCAGAAGAAACGCTTAACAACGCCTAACGACGGTATTTGTGCTGTGCGTGTTCGTGTCCTAATTATTTATCCGCGTGATTTTCCAGAGACAGGTGGCATTATATATGGCCATACATTTAAGACAGAAATAAATTGCTTTTCTGCCAACTGTAGTTAAATCTACATTCATTCAAAAGTCGCTAATTAAAGAACAGTTCCTCCTTGTAGTTATTGTTATATGGTACACCGGCTTGTATGCATTTAAGACCACAATACTCTTGACCGACTTTTATTCGATTATTATATATGACGCATCGGATTGACAGGTAAACCTGAGCGGGCGACAGTGCAAATTAAGTAGATTAAATACAAACAATGTCGAATTTGTTCGTGTAAAGAGAAAACTGCTATTTTTTGCTTAAGCAAATGTGATATCAACTTTTTCACTTACTGTGTCGACTATAGCACGCTCGTTTCAACAAACTTTAGTAGACATTAATTTTTTTTGTTTTTGCCTGATTACATTTGTACTCATTTCAATGGATTCTCGTGTCGCACTGTTTTGTAAGTAACAGCAATGACAAATGTTACACTTAAATGATAATCTTATCGGGAAATCCCGACCCAGCAAAGGTGCCTTACAGATTTGAAAAAGCCACGCCCATGTCGGCGGTATTCGGGACAAACTGAAGAAATGCGGTCGAAAATACGTTTAGGTATTTAGGTACACCTAAAAAATAAAATGCTATTTCTTCACAGATTAATCCAATAACAACTATAATAATAGTCTTCTTTCAGTGGTTACTACGGCAGATACCTGTCAAATGCACATTCAATAACTAGCTCTAACAATCTTAAATTAGAAGAATTTGCATACTCAGGGGGTCCAGAACCAAACCAAAGTATCGAATGGACCTAATTCACTTAATATACACAGAAAACGTGTGTATTTGAAAACAGTAACCAGAATTCACCAAACGTTGAACATGAATCCAAAGACGGCTGGATTAATGACGGTCTCGCACTAAACCTAAACCGGGTGACCATTTTTTTCCCCCTGATTAGAAGGCCTAATTATCCAAAAACAACAGAGATGGGAACAATATACAAATGCACACTGAAAAATAAAACGGGTCACTCTTTCCTGACTTTGAAATGCGTAATATAATAGTGAAGGTAATACGGGCAGCTACTTGTGTTCTGATTAAGATCACAGGCATGTAACTTGTCGGTTCTAGTCCCACGCTGTTTCCTTGAACAACGTAATTATCCAGCGATATAAGTGGAAGAACGTAGAAATTGTTTAGAATTGTACTCTGCTCCACGGGCGCTCTCTAGTGGACACAACGTTTAAAACACCACGCAGAACCAAATACTTGAGAACAATGAGCTTCAGTGATGTGGGACAGTGATTTGTAAATACTAGTTAACTTCAATGGTGAGTGATACTAATTATCATGTTATTTAATGTGTAAATCCGACGTATAGAAACCGTACGGTGGCTAGCTTCCGGAATTAATACACATAATAGTCATAATCCAAAAAGCTGAGGCAGATAAACTTAACGGAGAGAGAGAGTTGGAAATTATAAAATTAATTATCATTCCTGGTGTCTTGAACAAATCAGAGAGGTTTTATTTAGAATAGAATAGAATAGAATAGAATGAACTTTATTGCCAAATGTGCTTACATGCAACATGCAAGGAATTTTACATGGTAATTGAAGCTTCCAGCGCACAAACAATACAGCAACAAACAGAGACGATAGTCTTTTGAACCAGAACCAGAACCAGAACCCCAGAACAATAACTCACACCGACTGAGGAGAAGTGCAGGGTTTGAATGGGAAACAGAAAACCCATGGGGAGGTGCAGGGCCCAATGGGAAAGGAGGTGATCAGACAAGTGCACATGGGTCTGTGGAATGGTAACTGAATACTTACTTGACAAGGGCTAGAAGTTGACAGAAAAGAAAGAGTGAAGGCAAACTGTGACAGGATTTCTCTCAAGGCAAAAGCTAAACAACGATTTATGAACCAGTTTCTCCATACTTAACAAACAATAGGCGAGATCACACTCACTATGGGCAGGTAGGTGAGGTCACAATCAGTGTGTGTTGGCAGGTAGGTGAGATGGTTATTATAGTTTTGTGGTTTTTAGTTTTTTTTCTATTTTAGTTTCGATTCCTCATCCTAATTCAGTTTAGTTTTAGTGCGTTTCAGACCACGTTTGTTAGTTAAGTTTTTTAATATTTTAGTTTAACAGGTATTATTGCAGGTATTATGTCTATTAACTGTAAATAGAGAAATCTAGGCAACAGATAGATAGCAAGACATGTATATTAAAATAAAGGTGATATTGATCCTATTGAAAAACACAAAATTCAAAATCACAAATCACAAAATCACAGTGAGAGACACCACACGGGGGCGCTGGAGGGTGTGGGTCACACCAGGGGTCGTACACTCACTGTCTGTCTTGTAATCCAAAATCCTCTGAGAAGCTGGATAATTGTGCCAACATCATCTCTTTTCACCCACCCCCTTATCATGTGACGTATGTCAAACACAGAGATAAATCATGTTTATATGCCGATACACAGTCAAAGAAGGCAGAACCCACACAATGGCTCCTCCACAGCTTCCCCTAAACATTATTATAGAACTCAGAGTGAGAATTATCTTGTTTTTAAAGAGACCAGACCCTGAATTAAGTAAAAAATACACAAGAGCTTCATTCAAACTGTAGGATAGTACTGTGCAATCCCCCCCCCCCCCCAGGCATCAATAAAGTACCACAATTACTGTTACATACTGCATAGTGTTCATTCCTCTTACCCTAAGATCGGGAAACACTTCATTTTCTCAGTGAAAATTATTTGTTTTGTATTGCATGAGAGTGAGTATGTCTGAGTGTAGGTGCGTTTGTGAGTGAGTGTGTCTGAGTGTAGGTGCGCTTGTGAGTGAGTGTGTCTGAGTGTAGGTGCACTTGTGAGTGAGTATGTCTGAGTATAGGTGCGCTTGTGAGTGAATGTGTCTGAGTGTAGGTGCGTTTGTGAGTGAGTGTGTCTGAGAGAAGGTGTGTTTGTAAGTGAGTGTGTCTGAGTGTAGGTGCGCTTGTGAGTGAGTGTGTCTGAGTGTAGGTGCACTTGTGAGTGAGTGTGTCTGAGTGTAGGTGCGTTTGTGAGTGAATGTGTCTGAGTGTAGGTGCGTTTGTGAGTGAGTGTGTCTGAGAGAAGGTGTGTTTGTGAGTGAGTATGTCTGAGTGTAGGTGCGTTTGTGAGTGAGTGTGTCTGAGAGAAGGTGTGTTTGTGAGTAAGTGTGTCTGAGTGTAGGTGCGCTTGTGAGTGAGTGTGTCTGAGTATAGGTGCGCTTGTGAGTGAGTGTGTCTGAGTGTAGGTGCGTTTGTGAGTGAATGTGTCTGAGTGTAGGTGCGTTTGTGAGTGAGTGTGTCTGAGAGAAGGTGTGTTTGTGAGTGAGTGTGTCTGAGTGTAGGTGCGTTTGTGAGTGAGTGTGTCTGAGAGAAGGTGTGTTTGTGAGTGAGTGCATGTGTTTATGGGTTAATAAGTACACGGTGAGCACAGGCTGGCCATAGAGACCAGCCGTCACAGACAGACTCTGTTCCCACGGCGATCAAGGAGTGGTGGAGACAGAGCTACACTTTAACAGAATGCAAAAAATATCAAGAACCAAGACAAACATTTTATCCAAAAACGAAAAGCATGTACCTTTTCTAGCTGTGTCTGTTTGTGTGTGTGAGTGACAGCAAGCGTGTGTGTGTGAGTGAAAGCGAGAGCCTATGAGTGTGTGTGTTTATTTGTATGTGTGAGTGACAGCGAGCGTGTGTGTGCAAGTGAAAGCGTGTGTGTTTATTTGTGTGTGTGAGTGACAGCGGGAGCATGTTTGAATGTGTGTGTTTGAGAGACAGTGAGCACGTGTGAGTCTTTGAGAATAAGCAGAGATAAGATGGAAAGCTTTCAGTCATCAGAATACTCACTTTACAGACACTTAGCCTGCAATGCACATCAAGGTCAGAGCACCCAGAAGCTCACTCCCAGCAGACACACACTAGATACAACTTAACCTCTGACACCCACACTCTTTAAAACAGCTGCCCACTTGACTGCAGCCCAGGAATATCTGGAGCTTATCCTGACCTACTCCTGACAGGACAGAGAGAGAGTGGAGAGAGAGAGAGAGAGAGAGAGAGAGAGCACTGGAACTACGCTCACCACCACTAACAGTCCAGTTATCCCAACATACCACAAATCAGAGTGAGCCAAATTGCAAAGCTGATCAAATAAAGCCAACCTGGAACACTGGAACAGAATTACAAAGTAATCACCGAGTAATAAAGTGATTGTTATTCGAGATACGTGGCAAAGACCAATTCTGACCGAGTGCAGACTCAGTGACCACAGACTTGCAATTAAGACAGTTCCATGTGATTAATATAAATGTTAAAGCTGGTCGACCGTATCGATGTTATGCATTGTTGTTAGCTGAAGGAGCGTGACGGGTGAGGTACGGAAGGTGCTGTTTTCAGTCCCCCCTTGGGTGGGGGGTTCTTATCGCTTGTCGGAGAGCCACGGCAGTAAGGCACATGACATTCCTTTCGGCCGCTGTAACGCGGCGCTACGCCATCTCGCCATTCCACGACTGACACTCAGCATGAACGCCACGCTGGTGAAGGGTCTGGTGGCCCACTGCAAGACGGTCGTCACGGAGAAGCTGGCGTCTGGGGACATGCAGAGCGACAGCAACGGCACCGCCACAGACAACGGCGGCGTCCCGCCGTATGACAGCGCCTACTTCTACATCCTCGTCATCATGTTTTTCTACTCCTTCCTGGCGCTGACCCTCTTCAGGAGCTTCCCCAGCCAGGACAAGGGCGACCCAAATGAGGAGTTTTCGTCCTCGGCTGAGAAATACGATCTGGGCTCCTTGGCTGAGAAGTTTAACATTGGGGAGGAGAGCCCTTGAACTTGCAATCTTATATTGTGTGGAGAGCTGCTGTTAAGATGTGTGGAGCTGATTGAATTATCTATTGCTATAAACCTTAGAAAATATATGTGCACATTTGTTGAGGATATCAGATTTGAAATATGCAGGACAAACTTTTGGTATACTGAAACATATGCATTGTACAATTATACAGTATACATTATGATATACATGACCTTATTAAAAACGAGTATAAAATGCACGCACAACACTACATGTTTCAAAATGGAAACAATATATTCTCTAATTGTGGTACCCTGTTTGGACATATTGAAAATGCATTGTATTTGTGTGGTTTATTTAATTTTGCAAAGTCTTCCAACCTTCTTTTGTGGGACACAGATACAGAACATCATCTTGTTTTTTCAGTTCAACAAATTTTAAAGTACTTAAAAATAAAAATAATGATCAGGTCATTTAAGAAATGGCATATGATTGGTTAGTTAGGTTGGGTAGGGTGACAGGCTGGGAAAGTCGACTCTTTATGCTACTGCAAATAGTTAACCCATTAATTGTAGTAATGATTTTTAGACATTATGCTTAAGAAAAATACCTTCATATACCTTTGTGTATTTATAAAAAAATCTGTTACTTACTGGGTAAATTTAGACATTTTAACAACATCTGCATATTTATGTGTCCTTTAAAAGGAATATGATACTGTGTTCTATTGCTACAGTATTCTTACGAAATTACGAAATCTAACATAGAAATCCCCTTTTGGTAGGCATTAGTACCGCGTAATACCCGTTAATAGTATTATACTGACATCTAGTGTCAAATATTACAAATAACACCAGTTCCCCACTTAAGTGAAAATGAGTTCATTGGGGGAAGTCGCAACGTACATTTGCAATACAATTTCAAACATTTCCAGAACCTGTCGTAGTCTACATTTAAATGGAGAGACAATCTGTGTTAACTGAAAGGTACAGATTAAACGTACCAGACTGCGGCTCGAGGGCCAGAGCAGGCCGGGCACCACAAGTGGGCAATGCCCCCTCAGTTGGAATATTTTGCCCCCTTAGTTTTATATCCCTATTCTGTCCAACAATCTGCCCTCTCCGTCACGCCCACACGATTTGTTGTGTCAGTACGCTTCATCCATGCAGCTCCCTTGCATTCATCATACGTGAGTCATACATATGTTGGAAATGTCAGAAATAGGCGTAGATGTGATTTTCTTCATTGGCGTCGCTGCCAAGAAGGTGATGTGATTGAAGAAGGTTTATAATATAATCGTTTTGTTTAAAATGTTATTTTATATGGAAGAATAGGTGCTTTGCATTGCAGTGAGAGTGGGCAGACCCTGACCAATCTCTGTTGTTGCCATATGCGGCGTAGTACAGCACTTTTGTGGCAAGACATTTTGGTCGCTGCGTCCAAGCTACGTTATTGTTGGCTGTCCGTGATTGGAAATGCATTGGATTGGCATCGGGAACTATTGATATGCGAATTAGCAACTGTTTAGCTTTGCATTGATGGGTATTTTGCATGTAGAGTTGTCATAACTTGCAATTTTTGCCGGTCCTGGGTCAGAGTTTGTCTCCGCTGGTGTAGCTTAATAACTTAACGCTGACGGTTAAAAAACTTAATGAGCAAACCATTAAAACTAAAATTTACAATCAACATTCATTCATTCATTTATTTGGAATATACGTTTCAGAGGAATCTCTATAAAAAACAGGTCCGAAAAACAAATCCAATGCTTATAAACACCGGTATAAATTAAATTCGATTCAATTTATCTCACGTATTCAATAAGATGTTTGTTTGACACAATCAGGTATTTTACAAAAGGGTAAAATTGGCCCAAATGACAGTGAATATAATCAGTATTGCTCTAGGTACATTTATGTGATGATTGAACACAAATTTAGGACACAGTTATATGTTCCTTTAGGTCAAATCTGGTTATTTAATAAATACAAAATTCCCATTATTGATTTAGCTACAAAAAAAAATAAAGTGACTGCTGTGTGCAATTAAAATAAGGATGCTGCTCTTAAGAGACTAGGGTAGAACAAATGAGCAAACTGGCAGAAGTGACAGAAGTGTTCGGAACTGGGCATGTGTTTGTCTCTGTGCAAAGTGTGGACAGATATGTTTTCCATATACTGTAAGTGTATGTAAAAAAAATGTAATAAGAAATGTTTGTCGTGATTAAGTAATCTTTAGTGATCTTCTGTGATCTGCCATGATTTAGTGATCTTCAGTGGTCTGCTATGATGCAGTGATCTTCAGTGGTCTGTCATGATTCAGTGATCTGCTATGATGCAGTGATCTTCAGTGATCTGTGTAATCACAGTGATCACAGCCTTAATGTGGTCAGTCTCTGCACGGTGCTCAGGATCGGTCTCAGGTTTCAGTTGCCAGGTGCGTGTCTGACAGGGCCACAGCGATGTAACACAAACATTTGAAAAGAAAGAGCATTCAGGTGAGATTTTACTTGACTGTACCATCCAACCTGTCAACTCATGTTTCTCTTTGATATAGCCAGAGCCCACCATGCCGGGGCATTGGACTTGTTTTTAAATGATTTCATTAAATTAATCTAGGTTCCCAGTTAGGAAAAATCACCAAACGTGCTAATGCATCTTGTCTAATTGCTAGGACATTCCGTTTGGGTGAGGAAGTAAGACTTTTCTCCAGTCCTTCTAAACACTCGTGTGCAGGCCAGACAGCCTTCCAAACACTCGTGTGCAGGCCTGACAGCCTTCCAAACACTCGTGTGCAGGCCAGACAGCCTTTTATGCTCTGCTGGCCAGACAGATTTTTATATTCAGTTGGCTTCACAGCCTTTTAAACTCAACCTCGATGTAGTTTGGCCTCAGCGCTAACAGATGAGCCAGCCTATAATATATACATACAGTTCGTAAATGTATCCAGTATTAGCTTGCTAGCCAGCTCGCATCCATTTGATTGAAGTATGTTAGAGGAATACGGAATGCTCAAATACCGTTTTATGGATGAAAACTTTAATCTACAGCTTCTTGTAAAATAGTGACAGCAAAAAGTAATCAGACCTTGGTGTGGACTTGTGTCGCCGGTTATGGTTCTGAATTGGTGGGTTACCGCGTGAGTGGTACCTTGGCATGAGTTTTGGGGTGACTGTCTTCTCTCTCCAGCTCTCTCCATACTCATCCAGGTTATCATCCCACCTGGTGTCTGGCTTCGCGAGGTCCTTCTTCTTTCTGCCCCCGAGGTTACCGCAGAGCCCCTGGACTCTCCGTTTGTAGGTGTGTGGCAGCGTTATTTCTAGTGGGGGCAATGGTGATGGGCAGACGTTCACATGCTGTGCAAGGTATGGAGCACTGGGAGGGGAACTGAAGTTTCTTCCCTGACGTTTGTTTGCTCTCATCTTGTCATCATGTCCATTCTGTCTGAATTTTATTTGTAAATGGGCCTATTCTATTGCTGTCAGCACGCACTAAAAATGTGATTTTGACACAACTAATTGTGCAGTGTTATAGTAGTGGAATAATAATGAACGCTGAGTGAGCAAATACAATGTTCTGAATTTAATGCTCAGGTTGTTTATTCAACTACAGTAATTACAGGGTATCCATTTAATTAGGGCTAAGCAGTAAGAGAGACCTCTGGTTGATGTAAATTGTAGCCTACTCTGCAACACACTCTGTTTGTCTTGAGTCAAAATCGGTTCGTTAGTGACTGTTGGGACTTCTATCTGTATGCTGTTTGTACAACAAGTGGCTCCTTTGAAACCAGGAAGTGGAGCTCTCACCTGCTCCATGAGCCCCGTCAAACTCCACCCTGAGGCCGAAGTCAGTCTGCAGGCCAATCCCAGGCCGGCGCTTGACAATCTTCAGCCCGCCTTTGATGATGTCTGGTGTAGTCTGGGTCCATTCCCCATCCAGCTGAGAAAGAAGGAAACTGTGTGTATATTTATGTACGTCATCAACACACCTTACCATATTTCCCTGTCTCATTTCCACTTCTTCATATCACTGTGCTACAAGACGCACGGGTGCTACTTTCACCATAGTAAACCCATTTAACTATGGAAACCCCAGAGTTTTTGAAAGGAGAGAAGAACGGCTATACATAAAGAGATATCACAGAAAAAGAGAAAGATAATCATCTTGATGTTGATCTGTATCCCTAGCCTTAAACATCTAAGTACCACAAACCTCTCAAATGGTAAATATTAAAAAAATAACAAAATATTGTATTGCCAGGTGGGCTGAATATCTGAGGCTATCTGGTCACTTATCTGCCAGAGTGGCTTACAGGCTATTTTATTTCCCAGTCAATGTGCACACGTGTCACCTAGTTTCCAAAGTGCCCCTGTGTTTTCCGTGTGCCAATGTGCCAGGGTTAAAAGGTCTGTGAGCTGCACAGCCTGTAACGTTCCATGGGCATAAAACTTCTGTGAACATTTCAGACCATGAACTGTGAGAAGCACTGGATCTGAGGTGAAGTATAACAATCTGTAGTTGATCTGTAGCTATATTTACCACAAGTCTTCCTTTTGATTTGAACTCTACAGTGTGGTTATAAACCCGGATTTTAATTTCCCTCAGTTGGCTCCGGCCGTCTTCTTCGGAACTGTCTTCATCTTCCTCCGAACTCTTGTCATGTCTGTGATCTTGGTCATCTTCACCATCTTCCTCCGAACTCTTGTCATGTCTGTGATCTTGGTCATCTTCACCATCTTCCTCCGAACTCTTGTCATGTCTGTGATCTTGGTCATCTTCACCATCTTCCTCGTGGTCATTGCTGGCCTCCACATAGAGGTCTGGAAGATCGGCTGATCTGTTGGAGGTCTGGAACATGACGTACGTGCGTTTTCCCTTGAACTTGTACTCAACGTTGTCGAAGTTCCTGTACCGATGTCCGAGAATGATGCACTTGCTAAAGCCTGAGAGAAGAGCACATCGTGAAGATCGAGCGGAAACAGGCAATCACCTATACTTAACAGAACATACATACACACAACACAGGGACATTCACACACAACACAGGGACACTTGCATGCACACAGGGCAATCACACACAACACAGGGATACTCTCACAGAACACTGGAACACTCACACTCAACACGTGAAACCTGTGCCAGCGATGCTCACCTGTAGATCTGCACCTGTACTGCCCAGTTTTCTCCTGATAGCATACCGAATTTCCACCGCATTCGTTGTCAGTGCAGTTAATTACCCCTTGCCCCCCCCTTTCCTCACACATGCATCTCTGGTTGCAGTAATCAGTGAGCCACGATTCGCCAAACTGCCAGTGTAAAAACAAAGGTGAAAAAAGACTGTATACTTCCTCTAAAACAATTAAGAAAACACTTTATACAAAATAAATTGTTTTATAACGGAAACCTTTTACCTGGTGTTAACATGTATCATATATTATGATAGGACACATGAAATAAATAAAAAAACATATGTAATTTACCGCAACATTGCAATGAAATTTGTACACATTGTATCAGACATTTGGTTATTGTCTGATGCACAGATGAACCAAAGAGTTAGTGAATCCTGGAGCACAGACAAACAGAAGATTTAATTAATCCTGGAGCACAGAGAAACAGAAGAGTTAGTGAATCCTGGAGCACAGACAAACAGAAGATTTAATGTATCCTGGAGCACAGACAAACAGAGGAGTTAGTGAATCCTGGAGCACAGACAAACAGAAGAGTTAGTGAATCCTGGAACACAGACAAACAGACGAGTTAATGTATCCTGGAGCACAGACAAACAGAGGAGTTAGTGAATCCTGGAGCACAGACAAACAGAAGAGTTAGTGAAT
>JAOVYW010000038.1:4126978-4137427 GCA_025775045.1 Hiodon tergisus | reverse complement strand
CCTGGAACACAGACAAACAGAAGAGTTAGTGTATCCTGGAGCACAGACAAACAGAGGAGTTAGTGAATCCTGGAGCACAGACAAACAGAGGAGTTAGTGTATCCTGGAGCACAGACAAACAGAGGAGTTAGTGAATCCTGGAGCACAGACAAACAGAAGAGTTAATGAATCCTGGTGGACAGACAAACAGAAGTTTGTGAATCCTGGAGCACAGACAAACAGAGGAGTTAGTGAATCCTGGAGCACAGACAAACAGAGGAGTTAATGAATCCTGGAGCACAGACAAACAGAAGAGTTAGTGAATCCTGGAGCACAGACAAACAGAAGAAAAATAATTGGGATTAGGTGACCTACATGATGGTTGTGGCCCTTTTGGTCTTGGCAGATGCATGCTTTGAGTGGCACGCACTCGCGCCCTTTGAGCAGGAAACCCTGGTCGCACTCACAGCCCCCCACACAAGGCAGATCCTGGGGGCAGTCCGGGGGATTGTGGATGGACTCACAAGTGGGCCGGCAGACAGGAACACAGTCGCTGTGGTGGCTGTGCCTGGGACAGGATGGGGCTGAGGAGTAAAAGTGTGACTGGACATCAGAGATGCTACACAGCCATGCATTTAATACGTTTTCATTCCTACAATCCTTCATCAGAAAAAGTCCAACTCAAGGCATCATAAACAACTCGAATTCCTTCAATAAATTACCTGATGAGGTGACTATTGCTGAAGAATCTGTGGTATTTGACGTTACTGAAGATGTAATGGTGTCTGTTGTTGGTTTTGGTAGCTTTGAAGTCAGCGTTGGTGTTTGTATTGGTTTTGTAGTCCGTTCTGTTACAATTGTTTCCTCTGTCAGTGCTGTATGATTAGAGAAGTACGGATGGAAGAACTGTCAATGCGAGATTCCCTTATGCCATGCCAACTTTATTAGAGGTTGTGATTGCAGGATTTTTTACTATTTATTTTAATTAAATATAATTCAGCTAAATTGAGATGACTTTGTTATTGCACTCTCACTGTAATTAGTAGTATTACATTCAGTCTGGGCCGTAAGGTTTAGGTAACTAATTCTGAGCTCCTGTGACCCGTACCTGAACAGCTTCCAAGGTGAAGGGATATGTCATCCACTGCCACATCAGAGCGATTGTTAGATCCGCGCCGTCCTTCGAAAATGACCTGATAAAGGAACAGAAACGGTGATTTTACAGCAGACTTTTCTTTGTTTATTAAAAAAAGTTATATAACACAAGCTATAAAATACCCCACACTAATTCGGCTAATGTATTCAGTAATTTATATTATATTGAAATGCTAAATATTTTTCCAGTCAAAAAATAGGTATTTGAAAATTATTATTCAGATAAAATATTGGGCAAAATTCACCCATAACGTTTTCTGCCTCACACTATATAGCCCAACTGAACACTGTACAGTGTGCCAGGGCAGTCCCAGCTTCACTGTGCTGTGCAGAGGGCCCGATCTGGGTCTGAAAAACCCGCGCTCTGAACAAGACTTTAGGACACCCACCTGGAAGGTTCCAGAAGTGACCACCTCCACCCGCGCTCGATGCCACCTGTCTCCCTGGTCATCCATCACAGACCACAGCATTTGTGAGCGCTGGTCCTCCAGCAGGTACACGGACAGGCCCATGGTGTTGGCCGTGCCATACATGTGGTACCAGAACTGAAGGCACCGGGGACCCGAGTCTGAGCAATGTGGGCTAACCAGGCGGGCTGTGTCGCCATGGAAGACGCCGTTGGATTCAATGTACATGTAGTGCCCATCTGTAAGTGTGTCAGAGTGGATGTGAGGTCTTCGTTGTCCCACATCTCTGTCCTGGCAAGCCTAATTTACTCATGCTGGATATATGTGCTAAACCGAAAGCAATAGTACTGACTGAGAGAATAAACAGGAAAGAAAATGTAGTTTAAACTGGCCTCTCTTGTTTAGGAGATTACATTTTTGGACTCATGGTTGCTTTAGGACATAGCTAACATGCTGTTAGTCACTCACCCCCCGTTGTGTGGTCAGAAGACGGCCCAGTCATAGAGGTAGGGGTGGAACCACTCAGCCTTGTCCAATCAAAACTGTCTGTCCGCTCCTGGCTCCATGCACAAAGGTCCTTGTCAAAGCTGCACTGAAGCATGCAGACTGGAATAGCAGAATACATCGGACCAATGTTGGCTCAAGCACTCCAGTGTTCCGAATTCAACTGTGGTAGAAATGGCCCTGTCTCCATTCCGTGGGTAGGATCGCTAACGCAACACCAGTCATCGGGCCCCACTATAGCTCCACTGGTACTAACTGTCTACATCAGTGCCATGACCAGAGGCCTGTCTGAGCACATCATGTTCTGGGCAACACCCTCATCAGCTATACCTGGGTGTCCCACTACCACGAAAAGAGTGGACCTCATACCTGGAGTGGGACTAGTCACCAGCCCAGTGCTTGACGAACCTGTTGATGGAGAGAGAAAATGATATTGTTTTTATTAACTCGTTCCAACTCTCTGCGGTTACCACACCTTCTGAAAAAATTAAGATGAATCATGGTGTTTCCTGTTTTTTAAAATCTGAAGGCTAATTGTTTGTTTGTACAATTTGCAACCCATGTACAGAGTTGGACACAGATGGCCACACAGTTTCCTGTCATGGATGAGATCCCGCATCATGCAGGCTCAACATCCACTGGCACCCAAAGACTCACCTGAGCATTCTCCGTAATGTATGGAGACATCATCCAGCGCCACATCTGACCGCCAGTCCGAGCCTCTGATTCCCTCAATGATAATCTGAGCAAAACCAGTCGCAGTATCCACGTTATTGCTTATGTGTTCTGAAGACATTAATGCATATTCATCATGTCTACATTAATATAGGTTACATATTTAGCAGCTCTGCGAGACTTACCTGGAACTCTCTGGGGACGTTGATCTCCACCTCGGCGGGGAGCCACATGTCGCCCTGGTTGTTGGCTTTCCCCCAGATTTTGGATGCACTGATGCCCTGCAGCAGGTACAGGTTCAGAGCCATGGCTTGAGACTGCCCATACATGTGGTACCAGAACCGCAAGCAGTGGGGGCCTGCTTCCTGGCACTTTGGACTGAGCATCCTGGCAGAGTCACCATGATGCTTCCCATCACCCTCCATGTACATGTAGTACCCATCTGGGGACAGACAAACCTTTTCAGAAATCAAATGCATATGTAATGGCCACCTGGGGGCATGCACTCCTGATTCATCACTAGAATGTACATGTAGTTAACCATCTTGACACAAACACACTCTTGATTCAGCAGTAGAATCATTGGGGGATGCATTATGCAAATTATATCAATATAAATACCTTTTTGATATAAATTTGAAGTTGCATTTTAACAGCTATGCTGCATTAAACTGCCTCTTGGGTTAAGACATATTCCGTGTTCCATCCACTCACCTCCGGTAGTGTGGTCATAGGAAGGCCCTGTAAGGTCAGAGGGTGTGGGTCCTTTTTGTCGTAACCAATCGAAACTGTCCGTTATAAGCTGTAGCCATCCACATTTGCCGTTGTCAAAGTTGCAGTCCAGGGGACAATCTAAAGGATGTCAAGTAAATCAAGTCAATGTCAAGTCTGCTTTATGGATTTGTCCTTGCATTTTCATTTATTCATTAAGCCACTGTGCATGCTTTTATAACATGCACATTGGGATTATACATTTAGTGCAATAAAAGGTCAATCATTAATCCAATTAACGTGGTAAACTACATAAAACATTGAGGGACTGGAAAGTAGTAGTATTCAATCCTGCCTACTTGCTTGAGAGGGGGTTGTAGTTGACACATCAGGGGGTGTTGGGAAGACATTAGCTGGAATGAACACAAAAAAGGAAAAACTGGTATTTCAGAGACATAAACAATTAAAAACTACACTTCTGACATGGTGTTCCGAGATGGAAATTGGTTGGTGTTCTGAGATGGAAACTGGATGGTGTTCTGAGATGGAAATTGGTTGGTGTTCCGAGATGGAAACTGGTTGGTGTTCCGAGATGGAAACCTCCTGCTGGGACTCACCACAAACAGTTTTTTCCCTCCAGTCTCCCAGGTCCACCTCAGCTACCTGGCAGGCCGCCGCATATGACTCCAGGGAGGCGCAGAGCAGCCGCGTGTCGCCCAGTGTAGCGCAGTAGTCGTAATGGCAGGCGGCATTGTACAGCTGCGGGGGGACAAACCAGTGGCAGGGTTCGAATGGCGCCTCGTATAGAATGCTACACTCCCGGTGGCCATCCAACCCCACTTGAGGGTTGCAGGTGGGCATTGCTGGGGGACTGGGAGAACAGCTGAAGGAGAGAATGGAGAAAAAACATAAAAAAGCTTTGAGAGAAAACAACACACATTATGTGAACCTTGAGAGAACGACGGAAGAACACAACACAAACGGCGTGCACTGGGATCCCCAGAGACGGACACTCACTGGACAGTTGATTAGGGGTGACATTGTTCTCTTTTGTTACTTTTGGACTTTAGACAGTATTCCTCTTTCACTTGAGTGTCACATGCCTCTCCTATTACGACACTCACATCCACTCATCGTCCGTCACTCTCCAGCTGTTGCCGAACTCCTCCACGCTGGCCACAGGCACGCCCTCCGGTGTGAGGAAGTCGTCGTACTGGCTGTCGGAGTAGGTACCACAGAGCCCACAGACTTGGCCTTTGTGCCGCTCGCCTATATGCACAAAGAGCCTGTGCTCTTCGTCGAACAGGAGCCTGAGGCCAAAGTCTGTGTCCACCTGCACGTAGGGCCCCTTCAGGAACACGCTGACTCCGCCACTTTGCTCCACTGGCAGCTCCGCCAAAATTCCATTTACCTGTTTAATTAAAGCACCTGTAATCAGAGTTGAAGAATCGCCTCACGCTAACTTACTGTAACTTCCCCGAATAAGGAACACAGAAAGAAAAGAAAAAAACTGCACGGTTCTTACATAAACCCTCTTCTTCTGCCTCAGGGCTATGTGGAGGCCTGGCACCTCCAGGGCGACTGAGTCGAGGGCAGACCACGTCAGGTCCCCGTGGTTCCTGTTCCTCCCGGTCACCCTGAACCAGACCGGGCCGTCGACGCATGTTGTCACCAGTGTGTAGTTGCAAGCACCTTGGTAGTCGAAAAGCTTCCCGTCAAAGGTGATGTAGTGGGGGTCCCCAAAGACTCTGCAGGTGGTGGTGTCGGAGGGGAAGCAGCCCACAGCGCCATCCTTTTCTTTGCAAACCTCGCCCTCCAGGCAGGGAGCTGGACTGCACTCCACCTGGCCGCTGCCCAAACACTGGCACAGGCTCTCGCACTCCCCAATCATGAATGTAGCCCCTTTCTGCATGTGACAGCAAATCACACTCATATCACATTGTGCTTTTGGTTCTCTTCTGCCCCCTTAAGGTGGAGCCAAACATCACAGCTTCCTCTGTTAGTTCATTAATACAGTTTACAGAAGTGTATTTCTTTGGCATACATAGAGCAAAGGAGGTACGAGAAACTGCACTTTAAACCCAAGCAGGGGGGTGGAATGGCGGGATGCTCAGCCCCATACCTTAAAGTGCTGCCCATTTTTCCAGCAGCCACAGTCTTCCTGTGGGACACAGCTCCCCCCACTCAGCAGGTAACCAGGGTCGCACTCGCACCTCTGTTCACAGTTTGGGCAGTCCCTGGTGGTGTCCTGGTCTGAGCAGGTGGCCGGGCAGCCAACGGCGCATGCATTGTAGTGGCTGTGTTCGTGGCACTCCACAGCTGGGGACGCAGAAACCAAGCAGTGGCGTTACTCCGCTGGGGAATGGGCAGGTTTGGGCTGAGAATTCATAGGGGTTTCATAATGGCAGAATGTCATAGGTAGGAGTGGCGTACGTACGGCAGAAGGATGAGTTCCTCCAGATGGGCAGGTTAAGGCCTGCCCTCTTACATGCTTCGGCGTATGACTGGAGGATGGAGCAGAATGTTTTGGGGTCGCCGTGTGTGGCGCACATGTCAAACACGCAGCTCCTGAAAAAGCTCTCGACGCTGAGGACAGATGAGCATGCTGCAAACGGGCCCTCCCTCCACAGGATGGCGCCACATTTCGTCTGGCTCTTGTATTCCACCTCCTCCTCCAGAAGGCACAGGGGAGGAAGCAATGGTGACTCACAGGCCCCATCCCCTCTCTGATGGCTCTGCTCCAGGGCATCGGGGTGGGGCTGTATGTAGTCGTCCTCAATCAGGTGGTTAAAATTCCCACAGATACCACACAGCTTGCTGGAATACAGGGTGGGGACTGTTACCGATACCGCTTCTGCTGTGTTGAAGGACACCCTCAGCCCGAAATTGGTCTCCAAAAGAACAGAATCCTCTGTTTGACTGATTCTCACCACCTCTCCATTCAGAGTCAGTGGCAGTCTTTTCCAGAGCCCATTGACCTATGGAAACAGACACACACACACACACACACACACACACACACACACACACACACACACACACACACACACACAGTAAGTATGTTTTACACAGTAGACATGACTGTAATTCAGGCAGACAAACAGCTGGTTGATGACTCACCATGACTCTTTGTGTTTCTTTCCTCAACATGGAGACCCTGAAGCTTTTGAGCTCCACTGTCACATGTCGACTGGATGAGGTCCAGAAGTTTCCCGGCTGCTCTATCCGGACTTCCACACTGAAAAATGGGAGGCCCTCTGACTCATGGCACACCCTGGTCAGGACGACTGCACAGGAGTTGGCCGAGTGGACTTTGGCTCCATCAAAGGTGCTGTAAAATGGGGAGCCATGAATGGTGCAGGTGCCTATGGTTGAGGGGTGGCAGCCCCAGGCTCCTTCCTCAGCTCTGCAGGTCTGGCCTTCACGGCAGGAGGATGAAGAGCACTCCAGGCGTCCTCCAGGGCTGGTGCATTTACAGTGAGTTCCGCACGAGTCGTCAACCCAGAACTCAGAGTTTTCATGGCATTGCTCACCTGTACAGCCCCCAGAAACAAAATCAACAGATGAGGAATCCCCTGTCTTCACATTCTAACAGACATGTGAGGAATCCCCTGTCTTCACATTCTAACAGAAATGTGAGGAATCCCCTGTCTTCACATTCTAACAGACATGTGAGGAATCACCTGTCTTCACATTCTAACAGAAATGTGAGGAATCACCTGTCTTCACATTCTAACAGACATGTGAGGAATCACCTATCTTCACATTCTAACAGACATGTGAGGAATCACCTGTCTTCACATTCTAACAGAAATGTGAGGAATCCCCTGTCTTCACATTCTAACAGAAATGTGAGGAATCCCCTGTCTTCACATTCTAACAGACATGTGAGGAATTCCCTGTCTTTACATTCTAGCAAATGTGAGGAATCCCCTGTCTTTACATTCTTACAGACATGTGAGGAATCCCCTGTCTTCACATTCTTACAGACATGTGAGGAATCCCCTGTCTTCACAATAAAATGGAGGAATTTCTTTGTCTCATTCAGTAAGACACCATCTGTCAACATCTTTCATTCATTATGAGTTAAAGCTTGTCATCCTCCAAGTGTTTTTCTTAATTATCCTTTACTGCGTAATTTATATTTGTATTTATGTCTAAAAAGGATGTAGTAGTTGATTATTTATAGGTTAATTTATCAGATGCAATAAAATATTAGCAAGTCACCAGCTGACAGTAATTGATCAGGTGTACACCTTAGAATCAGGTGTGGGAGTGTGGCGTAGAATGATTGATGGGATTTTTAAGCATTTAAGTAAAAAGTTATTTTTTTAATAATTGATTCTTTGGTTTAAAGGTGTTGCACACATTTGGGGTAAATATGTAGGTCACATTGTGGAGCTTTGAACAGGCCTTGAGTAATTTGGTCTCGTAAAACACAACAGGGACACCTACCGCATCGACCCAGTCGGACTCCGATGTTGTCAATGGAAACTCTCACATCTTCAAACAGGTCCTGGGTGGCCTCAAATACAACCTGCCAAAGTTTTCATATCGTTACAATGATATCACTAATAAAGATCTGGGGGTGAATGTAACATTGTAATACTCTCTGGAGGCAAATATAACACTGTATTACTCTCTTGGGACTAATGGAACACTGTACTAAACTCTGAGGGCCAATATAATCCTTTCTGGAGCGTAGACCTCCAGGTGATTAGAGTCATTAGACCCTTGAGAGTTACTGTGAAAAGCCTCTTTAAAGCTGTGGAGATGAGAGAGTTGAGTTGATGTTGATGACCACTGGTATAGTATTGTCACCTGTGCATTGGGGTCCTCGTTGAAGGACAAGGGGACAAACACCAGCTGCCAGGAGTCATTGGGACCCTGTGGAGAAGTCCATAGCTCTCTTTCCCCAGAACCGTCCTTTACCAGCACTACCAGGTTTGTGCCGTTGAGCGCCGGTCTGCGGTACCAGAACTCCATGCAGGAGTCTTCTGACAGGTTGAGAAAGCTGCTTTCCAGACGCGCCACTCCAAAAGGGTTTGATGAGCTGTTCTCCTGAGAGAGGTGGAACGCCGCTGAAGAGGATGGTGAAGATCACAAAGTCAGGACCAGGACCAGGAGCACAGTGCATTGTAAAACGACCGCATGGACACATGCACACGCGCACACAGAACCTTTAAGTGTTATCATTTGTTGTCTCTGATGCTGCAGTCTTGCTATACTGATGTGTGCCCAGACCGTGGCTATGGCCTAATGGCTTTTTTGAGGTTGTAAAAGCTGATTATACAGATCAAAAGTTACACCGGTGCTGATACAGGGAATTTGTAAATCGTTCTGAACTGTGGACATGGAAGTAGCCAGAGGGAAAAAAAAGACTTAAAGTGACATGAACCCCAAACTCATGAAAGCTGAATTAGGCTGTTTTTCTCTCTCTCCTGCTGCTGCAGGTGGACCTGCTGAGATGCCACTGGTCAGTTACCGTGGCTCTACGCAAACAGTGAATTCCTTTACCCCGACCCTAATCCAACCCAACCGCGCAAACACCAGCACCTGGTCCTGTCTGCGTTCTCATCCAGCCCAGATGAGTCCACCCACAAAAGGGGGCCCGGCCATCATCAAAGCCGCACTGTGTAATATATTCTGGGGGAAAAAGAGAGACGAAACAAAGGTCAAACAAACTGCCGCCGGCGTAGCTCTTTCTGTGTTTGTCATAAAACACGTTTTTGTCCCTGGTTACTGAAGCAAGAAATTGGTGGCATTGAAGTGGACACTTTAATTAGGGTTGAAAATGGCACAGGGCGCTCACTATTAATCAAATACACTGCTGGGCACAAGTGAAAAAAAATGTGTCATTCAGCAGCACAGTAGGAATAGTAAGGAATAGGAAAAACAAAATTTGTTTTGTTATGGGACACATTTTTAAGGTTTCACACACACACAAACTTTATAAATATACTATATATACTATATATATATATCTAAACTCCATATGAAGGAGTGCAAGGCGGTCCATTTACAAGTCTCTGTACCTGCATTTGGCCTCCTGTTTGGAAAGATGACAGATGAATATTTTTGATTAAGTCTGCCACAAAAGGAAACATAACACAGTTAAGGAAATTCCAAAAACAGGAAAAACATTTTTAACAAAAAGGGCACCTACCATCTCATCACCATCGCTGTGGTGGCCCTTTAAAAGTTACACCTGAGAAAAATCTCATCGAGAGCGGGAATAATTTTCTCTGTCCGGTTCTTTGTTAGGAAACAGCCAGAACAGAACCAGTAGATAATAAAGTTCCCCGAAGCTGCAGGACTTTAGAAAGCTGGGGCGGTAACGGCGGAGAAAACTGCTGGGAAAGAAAGACGGAAAAAGAGAGAAACGGGGTACTCACCTGCCGTCGGCTGCTGTCTGTGTGAGGCAGAAGACAGCTGTGAGTAGCAACCCCACTGTGGGTTTCTCTGCCATGCTGTTTCCTAGCTGAAAACCTGCACCTGCCTACTCTCTGTCGTGAAGGTGTGAGTGAGGGGAACAGCAAGTGTCTACCTATTCAAGGCACACAGGTGACTATAAAGCTAGTCAAACAGACTGTGCGGTGAGGCGGGGCGGGGCTACCTGTGGCTGATATGGTGCTGTCACTTTATGTTTAAACAGGAGCCAGGGTCTCACAGAATAATGTTTATACAGGAGCTAGGGTCTCACAGAATAATGTTTAAACAGGTTCCAGGGTCTCACAGATAACTGTTTAAACAGGAGCCAGGGTCTCACAGATAAATGTTTAAACAGGAGCCAGGGTCTCACAGATAAATGTTTAAACAGGAGCCAGGGTCTCACAGATAAATTATTAAACAGGAGCCAGGGTCTTAGAGATAAATGTTTAAACAGGAGCCAGGGTCTCACAGATAAATGTTTAAACAGGAGCCAGGGTCTAACAGATAACTGTTTAAACAGGAGCCAGGGTCTCACAGATAAATGTTTAAACAGGAGCCAGGGTCTCACAGATAAATTATTAAACAG